>JAODUH010001683.1:0-12605 GCA_027564835.1 Typhlichthys subterraneus | reverse complement strand
TGTGTTGTGTTGTGGCTGTGTTGTGTTGTGTTGTGTTGTGGCTGTGTTGTGGCTGTGTTGTGTTGTGTTGTGGCTGTGTTGTGTTGTGTTGTGGTTGTGTTGTGTTGTGGTTGTGTTGTGTTGTTTTGTGGTTGTGTTGTGTTGTGTTGTGGTTGTGTTGTGGTTGTGTTGTGTTGTGTTGTGTTGTGTTGTGTTGTGGTTGTGTTGTGGTTGTGTTGTGTTGTGTTGTGTTGTGTTGTGGCTGTGTTGTGTTGTGTTGTGTTGTGGCTGTGTTGTGTTGTGTTGTGTTGTGTTGTGGCTGTGTTGTGTTGTGTTGTGCTGTGTTGTGTTGTGTTGTGTTGTGTTGTGCTGTGTTGTGTTGTGTTGTGTTGTGTTGTGTTGTGGACACTTCAGGTCTAATGCTTTGTGTGTTTTTTACCTGAGCCTCCTCCAAGACTCCCTTGAATAAAACATTCATCACGCCACAACTTTGTTCTTTTACTTCTCCTCTGTCTTTTATTTTCACTTTTACATCAATGTGTGTGTGACGAGTGTGCATGTCAGCGTGGATGAGTTTGTGTGTGTATGCGTGTGTGTGTATGCGTGTGTGTGTATGTGTGCGTGTATGCGTTTCCTTTCCTTTAAAATTCCAAGCTGGCTGCTGTGTGCTAGCACTGTGTAGCCTGGAGCTCTGCACTATAGATTTACACTGGGACTATTTCAGACTGGCAGGCTCTCGGCAGAGCGAGCAGCGCTCTAGCTGGTCGCTCTCTCTCTCTCTCTCTCTCTCTGTGTCTCTCTCTCTCTCTCTCTCTCTGACAGACGCACGTCTCCGCGAGACAACCTGGCTCTGGGCAGAATGCACAAGGATATCACAGTCTGTTCACTCTGGAGGGGGCGAGAGAGCATGGGGCAGAGGGGAGAGAGAGAGAGAGAGAGAGAGAGAGAGAGGAGAGGGGGGGATGGATTACAGCTCCTCTGAAGCCCCGATAAGGCGGACAAGTCACTGGGGGGATTCCCACACTGCCTCATAACATTATCCACAGGCCGGTGCCTTTCATTACACAGATAGTGCCACGTATTGAAGAGTACGGTCGGCATGGTAATGGGCTGAATTCTAATGGAGTGAAAGAGGACGTCAAGCAGGGGACCTCGCTCAAAGCCCCGGAAGATCCCTTGACCGTATGGAAGGACCTCTTTTCCTGTCATAGTGACACCGGGGCAGCAGGGGGCGGCAGAGAGGAGAGGTCCCAGCGAAAACATTCATTGGCGGACATTTTTGTCAGGCCTGTTTATCTCAAGCGGCGGAACCTCCGGCGCTGAGAAATGAATACAACACCGAAGTGCCAAACCCTGCAGTTCATCGCATGGCCACTTGAGGCTGGCTGACATTGTTAAAATGTCTGACTTTATCGCAAAAATAAACATGAGTACAGCTTGGTAAAAAAAAAACGGTTTTGGTCTCTATATCTAGTCACCCAATTCATGTCAAATGTACGGGGGTGAATGGTTTCATTTTTTAGGGGGGCGTTACAGGTGGAGTGAGGTACTGCAATGATGACGACGGCCAGGGTGGTTCAAATACATTCCTGATAAAAGCTATGCCTAGCAGTCAAAAGCTTAGAGAATATTCTCACTTTACGGTTGGTCTTTTCATCACTATACCTCCTCAGAAATAATGAGATTTCTACCCCCCCTTCCCCACCCACACACACCACCCCCCCTTTCCACCGACAACTATCAAGTTAGTCCTCCTGTGAAACTTCCACGCACAACTGGTGGAAAATGACACATAACAAGTATTTCTCTTCTGACCTATACGCTGGGCTATAAAGGAACCATAGCTCGTAATAATGGCTGCTTATTGAAGGTTGCACCTTCAGCAGACACAAGGCTGCCTGGGTGATTATTGCAGCTTTACCTGATGCTGTGGTGTTGTGAGTAGAGGGGAGGTGTCCACACGACCATACATACACCATCTCCAGCGCGTTAAAGCCTGGCGCTTTATGTTTGCACGCTCTGCTCTCCACAGGGAGATCGGAAATGCATTTCACTGACAAAAGGTTAATTTGCAGCCTTTTATCTCTACTGCAGCACTCCCATAAAGGAGCTCTATTGCTGTTTGGACCTGATTCATTCAGTCTGCTTGTATAAACTGCATTTCCCTGCACAGTAACAAAGCACCATTCAGGCATAGTGTCATTACAGCCCAGGAGTGCTCTGCTCCACACACACACACACACACACACCAATACTTTGTCACGCACACACACATACACACCTGGCTTGGTCACAGCTCACCAGCTGATCAGAGCCTCAGTGTTGAGATACTTTGGATAATTTAACAAATTTTGCAAATCCTGGTGTGTATGTGTGTGTATGCGTGCGTGTGTGTGTGTGTGTGTGTGTGTGTGTGTGTGTGTGAGTGATTGGGGGGTGGTGTACTTGGTCGTTCATGGCTCTTATTGTGAAAGTTGTTGTTTTTCTTTAGTTTTTCCAAACAGGCACCATTAGTCACCATGCAGCCATAGCTCTGGTGTGTGTGTGTGTGTGTGTGTGTGTGTGTGTGTGTGTGTGTGTGTGTGTAATACGACACAGACAGAACCCCATGACAGGAGTAACCACTACCCACTGTGGAAGCAGACTGTGTTGTGTCGTAATTCTGCAACACAGTCTGTTAGTGGCCAAGGACGGCAAATGGACTGCGTTTACGTACTGTAGCTCTTTTCTAACCTTTCAAAGCACTGTACCCAACTGCCTTACATTCCCCGTTGGCGTTATCAGATGTCCAAGGCACCAACTGACCACCGGGGGCAGTGGTGGGCGCCTTGCTCTGGGACACATCGACAGTTAGCGTGGGTTTGAACCAGCGACTTCTCTCTCACTTTATATGCCCAGCTGTACCCACTGGGCCACTGTTGCCCCAAACTCGCAGAGCCAGCCTTTAAAGTGTGTCCCACAGGGACAGGAGAGGTATTTTGACTGACATGCACAACAAACAACTACATAACTCACTGACAGTCGGAAGTCAGAGAAGTCGGAGGTTAAACGAGGAATTGGTTGAAAATCTCCTCAACACGACTCACTCACTTTTCAGGTATCTTTCTGTTAGATAAGTACGCTACTGTTAGTGCTTAAATTAAATGTAACATCTGAAATGAGTAAAGTAGGCTACTGCACTATTGCTTCACACCGGAATTACAGCTACAGACTTTTCTTTAGTGACAATGCTACCTGCTAATGAAAATATACTTCTCTTTCTTGTACCCAAAAGACCCAAAGCATACAGTAAATTCCATCCCGACATACAGTATATTTGAGCCAGTAAACTTTAAATGTAATTCTCACGCATGGAGCTACAGTATATTATAGTAAAATGGTGGGAGCAAAGGATTCTGGGATGTCATGCTCTGCAGAGATCAGAGAACTTATTTCAATTCATTATGAAATTCATTAAATTTAATTAAATCCTGCTTGAATTTATTGCAAGCAAAATATCAAGAGAATAGTAGGAGGATGAATTAAAATAAGAGTTTATGTTGTGTTTTCGTTACATCACAGCTACAGACGTCATCAGACATGATTGTGAGTGTATTTGCAAGGTCCCAAGTCTCTCTGACGGTCTCAGTGTAATTTTGGTAGGAATATTTCCTTTTTATTGCTATGCAATAGCTTTTGTAAATTGTGTTCCAAACCAGATATAACGCCGCAGGTATTCTTTAACTTATAGGTATACTATATTTACTCTGTGTGTATGTAAACTGTGCACCATATATACTCTATAATAGAATATTATATTTGCCGTGCCTGGATAAACATATCATCACACAGCACCATAAAGCCTTGAAGCAGACATTTTACGACAAACCTGGAGAAGGAATGACCAAACAAAACAGCCACACTGCGTCTGGGGAGCAGAGAGGCAGAGATACACAACTTTTCAATTTGCTTGCTCTCCACTTTGCTGGGCGCAGACCGGAGGCAGGTACAGATAACACCGCGAGCGGGGACAACTCTCGTACGGCGGAGAGCCCGCTGCACTAAAAGGCTGCACGTTAGAGTCCGCTGGGCTCCGTGCCAAACCTTTCACTTGTGTTTTAAGACCCACTCCAAGAATGCCATTAGATGATGGATTGCAATTTTCAATTTCAAGCTTTCCCTGTTCCAGTGGCATCTGTCCAAGAATGAATGTCTGACAAGCTGAAGGCAATAACCCCCGCCGGTCGCTCTTACTCTTGTCAATTTGCTATTGGTTCTTCCTAGCAAGAACAATTAAAGATATTAAATGTGAACTCTTTGTTTTATTAATATCAACCCTGTCCGTGCTGCAGAGCACAGGCCTGCTTTAAATATAACCTTAAGGTAAAGGTTGTTCTAAATGCTTTTCAGTTATTGGGCTGACTTTAGTCTGTCCTTACAGCACCAAGTGCAGAAGCCACGGTGAAGCTGCTGTTCCTCTAGTGACCAATAGGGCCTTGGCTCTGAGAAGGAGCAATTAATGATCCAGTGGTCTATGGTTAAAACAAACAATGATGGTCACCAGGTGATCACGTGACCCACTCAAACAATTGCTGCAGGGTTCTGAAATGGTTCCTGTACTGGCCTGAATGGTTGTCGTGCGACACTCAGCTCCACAACATCGCCTCAGAAATATGCACCCACATGTGAGGGACTTAATAGTGCATAGTCAGCTAATTATAAGCATATACAATTTCTGTCAAATTCATCAAAATAGTGTATGTGGTGCGAGTTGCATGCTAACTTAACTAAGACACAAACCAAGCAACAAACTGCATGTGTGCTGCTAGGAGGGTCACAGAGACAGTGTGCTGCCACACACCTACATAAGTGAAGTGCCCATGTGTCCTTCATTAGCCTAATCAGGGCCTATCCAGCCAATAAGGACTACAGGCCTGCTAAATCAAGGCAGGGTCATCACACTGAAACATCACCTCACATTTCGCTAGCTTACCGCGCTCTCTGTGTGTGCTTAGAAAATAATACGGTACTTATACACAGCCCTGCCTCCGTAAATAGGAACATAAACTAAGTGGCAAACTCTGCTCACAACACAGCCATAGTATTTGCTTCACAATGTGTTTAAATGAGTGCATGGTTCAATGCTGCGGAGTGATATTGTTTTGATTTGAGCTCAAAGTTAGCAAGTTAGTTGTTCTTCAAGACAGCTCTCCCTGCCTCTAACCCAGTGATTGGGTTTATTATTTTCATGCAGTCGGGCGATAATGGCGTCGCCTGTGCGCATGCTCGTCATATAAGTCTCTCTGCCGCTGCTTTGTGAGCACGGGAGGAGGTGGTGGGGCGGGTGTGTGATTCATAGCGGGCGGATGGTTGATTGTGCTATTCAATAGAAGGTTCATTACAATCAGACCGAGGCAGGCGGAATGGACAGATGACTGATAAGAGGTCTCGCAGGAGCAGTGGGATGCCATGTCGATATCATATCTGGGCTCCTGCTGTCGTTGAATCTGCCCCCCCCCCCCCTCCCTCCCCCCTCTTCCCCACCACCAGCCAATCACGAGGGACCTTTAATTCGCCCCGGTGTCTAGATCACGTTTCATAGTCTCCTGTTTACCGTCGGGGAGCGACAAAATGGATTCTGATTCTGCCAGTGTACACCAACACAAAGTTGTGCTGTGTGTGTTTGTGTGTGTTTGTGGTGTGGAAGGGGGGGGGGGTGATTTACATATTTTGGAGTGTGCTGTTGAATGGTGGCGAGTCACAGCGAGGGGAGGGGATATTTGTGCTCAAGCCATTTCAGAGCCATTCAACACATTGTACATCTCAACTTTTTGGATTATTTTAGTTATGTCTATAAAATGGGTCGAGCAAACACTTGTATGTTGCATTTATATGAAGACAAATACAAAATAATCTAAACACTTTTTCTCACATTGTTCACGGCGGTTGAGCCTATGTTGTGGTGGCCCAGAGCTGCCTAGAGGGTCTACAGCAGGCCTCTGATGCCCCGTTTCATCTAATGCCGTCCCCTCACATGGTAGGGTGGGGCTGATAGGGGTGCTGCCCCCTACTGGCTGACCTTGGTGTCGCCCTCTAGTGGCTGACCTTGGTGTTTCCCCCTCTAGTAGCTGACCTTGGTGTTTCCCCCTCTAGTGGCTGACCTTGGTGTTTCCCCCTCTAGTAGCTGACCTTGGTTTTTCCCCCTCTAGTGGCTGACCTTGGTGTTTCCCCTTCTAGTAGCTGACCTTGGTGTTTCCCCCTAGTGGCTGACCTTGGTGTTTCCCCCTCTAGTAGCTGACCTTGGTGTTTCCCCTTCTAGTAGCTGACCTTGGTGTTTCCCCTTCTACTAGCTGACCTTGGTGTTTCCCCTTCTAGTAGCTGACCTTGGTGTTTCCCCCTAGTGGCTGACCTTGGTGTTTCCCCCTCTAGTAGCTGACCTTGGTGTTTCCCCTTCTAGTGGCTGACCTTGGTGCTGCAGGGAGTGTGTGTAGCATTATGCTAACGACCAGCAGAGAGGCCGGCTCATACATGCCGGCTTAACATTTTCTAAGCCACCCTTCCTAGTGACCCCCAACCGCTCTTACAGAATATTACAATTAATTCAAATTTGTTCCGACATCTGAGAGTCGGACTCGCGCTAATGTGAAGCAGGAAGAACAGGGAGTTGTGCCGCCGTGAAATCTCCCCCTACCGCCCCTCCTCTTCCCTAGGCCGGCTGCTAATTAAATCAGGGGTCCGCGGGGGGCCGCGGTGCTCTAGACACTTGCACAGGCTCCATGCTAATGCTAATGCGCAGCGGAGACACATGGGGTGTCGCTAATAGTGCGTGTAAGTGTGTGTGTGCTTGCATCTGAGTGTGTTTCTGTGCGCGTGTTCGCTAATAGACAACTGTGAGTGTGTGCATATGCAAACACAAACATACACACAAACAAAAGGTGTTATATTTCCCCCTCCCCTTCCTCCCATCACAATCACATGATGGTGCATCGAAGTAGCAGGGCTGCTATGGGAAAGCATTAGTCACATGGGCCGCATGGTCCTGTCCAAATCACACTTACGGGAGTTTGCATGTTCCTGCACCCTGGACCACATTTACACCAGAGAGCAGTGCCGCGCGTGGCACAGGCCTGACTAAGCCAGTTAGGACGCCTGTCTGCAGATATCGAGGCTGACAGCCTAAAATAATTCCTCGGTGCGGCGCCGTTGTCTCTGAGTGGCTCTAATTTCCCCGGATGACACTTGGTTTTCTACCTTGGTGAGGCGTGCCGTTTGGACAGGGCATCGGGGGGTAATATCTCCCTGGCAACGCCATAGCGCAAAGCAGATCTGACACGCAGGGCACAGGGAACGATTACAGTTTGTCTGAGGGATTTAGGGGAAATTTTGATAAAAATTGATGGCCGCTTATCGCTGTGGACGTGATCGCAGGAACAGCTAGCTTAAGGTTCTGCTACAGTATCAGGGTTCTGCTACAGTAGCTTAAGATTCTGATACAGTCGTTTAAGGTTCTGCTACAGTAGCTTGAGGTTTTGCTACTGTATCTTAAGGTTCTGCTACATTAGTTTAAGGTTCTGCTACAGTAGCTTGAGGTTTTGCTACTGTATCTTAAGGTTCTGCTACATTAGTTTAGGGTTCTGCTACATTAGTTTATGGTTCTGCTACAATAGCTTGAGGTTTTGCTACAGTAGCTTAAGGTTCTGCTACAAGGGTTCTGCTACAGTAGCTTGAGGTTTTGCTACTGTATCTTAAGGTTCTTCTACATTAGTTTATGGTTCTGCTACAATAGCTTGATGTTTTGCTACAGTAGCTTGAGGTTTTGCTACAGTAGCTTAAGGTTCTGCTACAAGGGTTCTGCTACAGTAGCTTAGAGGTTCTGCCTGACAGGCCTGGTTCTCTCACCTGACATGCTAGGTCAAGGGTCTGCAGCCTTTACTATCAAAAGAGCCATTTGTGCCCAAAATGTTTTACATTTATCTTTATGTCTGGAGCTGCAGAATATATTATACTTATCCTATCAATCAATTATAGTTATCTTATCAACATTACTAATAGACCTGAATGAAAATTAATTCACATTTTCATTAATTAACCATTTCTGGTGACTTGAAAACAGAAGATAATAAATCATAGCCTAATACTCAGCTACTGTGCACTCATGATTTTGCATGGACTAGCTCAATTGATGATTGACAAATGATGTTTGTCAAAGCCACAGTGAGTCCCTGGTTGCAGACCCCCGTGCTAGGTGGACGGTAGGAGTCCATCTGGGTAGAAACCTGTCCATTAAAACAGTTTTAAAAGGGCAGGCGCTTTCAAAACATACATGTAGTTGATTATACTAGTTGATTGGATCTGTCTGTCATTATTGTGGAAGCTGACTGGTCAGATCAGTTGCTACTTCGACTCAAGGATTTCTTATTTCTTGACTTGCCTGAATTGTTCTCCTGGCAAAGTTAAACTGAAGCTACTGGTTCTCTTGAGTCTCCTTGAGTCAGCAGCAAGACATCCTAGCAATGCTTATTGTCCAAAACGAGCCAGAAATATGAGGAGATCCGCCTACTGCTGTTACTAAAAGGCATGGGGGGGGGGGTCTCTGCTATTTGGTTCCGTCAGTGTTTCTCTGCTGCAGGCCAGTTAATGCTACAAATATAGACACCCTCTTCTCTGCCCCCCGGCCATTTTTCTCTCCCTCTATATTCCATCCATATTTCAGCTCCAACTTATCGCAACTAATCTTTCTCTTTCTCTCTCTCTTTCTCTCTTTCCCTCTCTCTCCCTCTTTCTCTCTCTCTCCCTCCCCCCTTCTCTCTATCTCTCCCTCTCTCTCTCCCCCTCTTTCTCTCTCTGGTAGAAAGGAAGACAGAAGCATCCCTTATTGAGTGTTCTCTCAGGATGCTGTGCGGACTGTGTGTCTGGGGGTTTTAACTCTGCGCTCCAGTGCCTCTCCAATCCCTAAA
Organism: Typhlichthys subterraneus; assembly: GCA_027564835.1. Lineage (NCBI taxonomy): Eukaryota > Metazoa > Chordata > Actinopteri > Percopsiformes > Amblyopsidae > Typhlichthys > Typhlichthys subterraneus. Next base: position 3,690 of record JAODUH010001683.1, on the reverse strand, counting down.
TCACGGCTCCTTAACAGGCCGCTGAATGTCATTACCGGCTCTTCTGAGCTCTGACAGACACATGCTGGGGGACCGGGGCCCTGAAATCTCATTACCAATAAGTCACATGGCGCAAAACAAGATGTCTGCTTCGCCGCTGTCTTCATTAAAGCCCACCTCCACCCCCTCCCTGATGTTCCTGGCGAAGACCCGTCCGCTTCGAGACAACGGCCGTTTATTCTTTTTCAGTGGCTGGCTCCATTAATAGGCTCCGCTTCAGAGTGGCTTTGGCCCCCCTGCTGGGCGTGAGTGGTACTGTACCGCTGGGGAACTTCAGAGATGGACACTCTTACGAGGCACGCTGGGTCTCTCCTACACGTGGCTTCTCCCTGAATAATCTGTCATTATACTACTAGGGATGCACCGATTGATCGGCAGGAGATTGGAATCGGAGGATATTTACTCAAAATACAATGTTGTTGGTAGTCAGATTCTCCTTTGTAATATGCCGATATAGAGAAAAAAAAGTATTTGTTGTTCATTGTTGTCAATTAATGCATTTACCTGGATTTAAAATCTAATTCATTAACAATATATATTAAAAAGTATAAAATGGGTATCGGTCAATTTTGCAGACTAAAAATCGTCAATAGGTATCAGACAACAAAAACAAACAGATTGGTGGATCACTTGTATCTGTATATATAGTATACAATATATACAGTATAGCCTGCTCTAACCAGACCCAAAGTTCCTTGGTTAATATGGTCTGGCCACGCTCCATTGGGAAGTGTTCACAGGCATTTCCTTCTACTGGGCGTAGACCTCTGGTTACTTTTGAAGCTATCGGGCAGTGTTTATTAATTACCAATAGGTGCTGCAACAACTGTTTTGATCACCTCATCTAGCTCTACCACCATTGGAAACACACGCTTGACCTCAACGTCATCTCACTAACCCACCTGATTGGACCACCAGCAGGGTGACTGTGCTTGTGATGATGATGCTTATGAAAACAAGGTTTCCAGACTGTAATCTAAGCGAAAAATATTGAATTGAAATTGAATTGAAATATTGAGAACACTAAACACACGCTTGACCTCAACGTCATCTCACTAACCCACCTGATTGGCCCGCCAGCAGCAGCACTAAACACGCTCAGTATTTTTGCTTCTTCTGTTTTTGAAGCGGTCAGTACCGGTTCTTGGTTGACAGATCACTAAGCGCAGCTTTAAATGTTTTCTACCTTGGCTGGATGAGCAAAGTGACCCTTTGCAATATGTTCATCTCTTCAAACGCTGCAAGTCATTCTGGGTAATGTAGGCTTAATGGTTATTATGTAGTGGTTATTATGGTATATGGGTATTAAAACATGTTGCTGAGGTAGATATTTACACAGCCTTCCTAGTGTTGTATAGGCACAGTGATTTTGCTGTGTTGTTTTATCTGTTTTATATGGTGGGGGGAGAGAGCAAGAGAGATGTCAATAATAAATGTACCTTTTACGACACTGCAGGGAACTGTGCAGTCACCACAGAGGACAAATAACTAAATCTTCACGTTGCTTTTTTAATGTCAAGTGTCAGTTTTCTGTTATTATAAACGTAGCGGTCCGTCTGTTTTAATAGCGGCCGAGATGATCATCGGTGTCTTGATTATGTTGTACAGGCTGAGCTGATCCTGCCAGGTCATCCAGGTTCAGACTTGGATGAGATCCAGATCGGGGGGTGGAGGGCTTAGATTAGGTTTATTCAGCAGGAAAATTATGTTGAGCAGGACAGCCTACTGAACAGGTGGCGTTTAGGGAGATGGACAGGACATTAAAGGTAAAGGTGCTTTTATTGTCACATACATGTTGCAAAATTAATCCTCTGCATCTAACCCATCCCTCAAGAGGAGCAGTGGACAACCGCTGTGCAGCGGCCGGGGACCGACTCCAGATTGGAGCCAGTGTCACTGGTCACATGGCACTGACTGGAGGGTGTACCCAACATGTTTTTAAATAGTGGGGGAAACCCACACTGACATGGGAAGAACATGCAATCTACACACAGAAAGGCTGGGACGACCGGAGTTCGATCCCGGGACGTTCTTGCTGTGAGGCCACAGTGCTGCACACTGTGGCTTCACTGTATAACTGTTCATTTTCAGAGACGTATGGAGAGACAGAGGAGATTAATTATACGTTTACCAAAAGATAGACACTGTGAGAAGAATTGGCCTTCAAAACATCATCACTGTAAAGTAGAGCAGTGTCGTTTGGTCTTGAGTTATGTTTTTGGCTTGTGTTTGACAAGCATCAGTAAGGCCAAGAGAGTGTTTTTAAAAATAAATCTCAAAATGTTTTTACAGGCCTTTTTACCTAATGAGCATTATCCATGACACTCAAACAGAGGGTCATATTTTCATGAAGGAAGGCACTTTAAAATTATATGAACGCTTGCTTGAAAAGACAACATATACTGTAGACCCTGAGTGTCATAAATAGTTAATAGATTTAATCATGTTTTTATAAACACAATTTAATTATATTATATTATATTTTATGTTTTTATTTTATGTTAAAATATTTGCTGTATTTTTTCTACTGAAAATGTCATCTGGTAAATGTGTAGTCTTTGCTTCTGCAAAGACCCTTATGGCTGCATTTGAGTATAGGTTTATAAACTCTCTTGACCAGAAAATATCACCCTGTCAAATGTTTATTTAATCACTTGGGGATTTAGCAGACATTTGTAATTTTTATGTTTAATATAAAGTGTGGGGCTTCATGTTTAATGATTAAATTATGTAACTTTTTGAGGAGATGCAATTAAAAAATGTGTTCTAATGAAATATGACGGCCATCGAAGTGACAGTCATCACACTTATTTATTGGGAAGATGTCCATTTTGTGTAAATTATCTCACTTGAATAAATTAAGACATTAAGACATTTTCTAAAATTGCCTCAATGTTGAAAAATGTCAATTAAAAACAGCTCACACATTATGAATAGAGGATATAACATATTTATGAACTGTTTACAGAGCAGCTTTTCAGAAGCATCACTTTGTTATTTATCACACAACTATTTTTCTAGTTAAGCATTGAGTTCATACAGTAGTTATTTGTAACCACATGTTATTGTGTTACAGTGACATGGTGCACAACGGCAGCTGTGGGATTTCTAGGAGCTTTGAGCATCTATAACCAGTATCTCCTCATCAGTTTGTAGAGGATAACCCATGTTGGTGAAGCTGTGCTGTGTGTTAAACTGTATTTCAGATGAGATAATTATCAAGGCGCTAAAAGAGATGCACTGTTGAGTAACAATTAATTATTCATGGTAATTGATAGGTGGTTTCTTGGTGGACCCAAGTCCCAGTGACCCTTAGCTGATATGGTGGAAACAAGCGGGAACCTCCGGTGCTGAGAAATGAATACAACGCAGAAATGCCAAAATCTATAGTTCCTCGATTGACCACATGAGGCTGTTTGCAAAAAGGAAAAGAATCCTCAGTGACTCTAATGTTAAAATGTCTGACTTCACAGCAAAAATGAAATAGATTTTAACAATTTTATAAAAAATGTGGTCGCAGTTCCGGCGGCGTCCGGTGAGCTCTCGCTGGCCCTTACAAACTATTTGTCCCAGTTATACAGTCTATGGTGACGTCACAGAGGGTCTGTCCATTTATATATACAGTCTATGGTGACGTCACAGAGGGTCTGT
>JAODUH010001682.1:0-12606 GCA_027564835.1 Typhlichthys subterraneus | reverse complement strand
TTATTTCTATAATATATATATTTCAACCAACTGTTTTATATCTATGTATTTGCTATGTAAGATGTCCTTGAGTGCTCAGAAAGGCGTTCAAACAAAATGTAATGTATTGTATTATTATTATTATTATTCACTAGTCTCCAGCTTCCAAGCAGCCACCTAAACTGTGCGTCACTACAAGACACGCTGTCCTTTGCCGTTCCTATAGTCGTCAGCAGCCCCTGACGTCAATGTTGTTGTTGGTGGCCGGCTGCTCTATACTGTGGTTGTTTATAACAACGACCCTAGTTAGTGAGCGTCTTCGCAACAGGAGCTAACAGCATGCACAGCCAATATTGTATATCTGACTCCTAATCACCCAGATATCATGCAGCTGGGATCCCATATCAGACTGAGCCAGACTGGCTCGCACACCCCCCCTCCCCACACACACACACACAACACGCACACGCACGCACATACACGCACACACACGCATGCATGCACACACGCACGCACACACGCACACATGCACGCACACACACACACAAACACACCGCTACCCACTGTCACATCAACTATGCCCGTGTTGCATTCAACACGGGCATTCATGGGGTGATTTTATAATTATTATATCTATGCGTCAGACCTGATTTTCTCTTTAGAAAAAAGTATTTACCTGGAGAGGTCACCTCAGCTCTGCTCAGACACCAATGCCCCAAGGACTGTGTTAGTTATTTATTTAAAGAGTGAATGACTCTATTACTTTCTCTCTCTTTTCTTAGCTTTGCTTCTAATATTTATATTCAAATGTATTCCTCAGGTTTGTCCAGTGATGTACAGAAGACCTTGGTAAGCTGTCATCACTGAAATTCAAAACCACTCCTTTCACCTTGAATATTCACACAATTAATTGACAATTAGCTTTGTATAAAGAGAATAAAGACACACACAGACAACCAGGCAGGCCGGAAAAATTGATTGTTGACAATAAACGAATGCTTGAATGTTGAATACAAATAAATAACTATGTATCCAGTCAAACCAATGTTAACACATCTGAGATAAAAGGCCTGATAATTGGGTAGCATTGGAAAACGTCTGGGATGTTTTCACATCCTCGGTTCCCTGAGTAGGGACCAGATCTATTACTTATGGTACATGATCATGTGACCACACAGAAGATCGTTGGCTGCCCTCTCCTCACACTGGAAGAACTACACAGTTCCCGCTGTCTCAAAAAAAATCCAGAACATTCTGAAGGACACCTCTCATCCAGGCCACCCTCTGTTCGAACTGTTACCATCAGGCAGACGGTACAGATCCATCAGGGCAAAAACAAATAGACTCAAAAACAGCTTTTACCCGTCAGCAATAACTATAATCAACGCTGCTAAATTGAACTGAACTGATTGAGGGAGTGGTGCAATAAGTGTGACTGTGTATGCGTATATGAATATGTATATGAATGCCTGCTGTTTTTAGATATTATTTATTACCATTTTAAGTTATATTGTAGGAATGCACTGGCTGGTCAGCACTTTGACATTTCGTTGTACATGTGACAATGACAATAAAGTATTCTATTCTATTCTATTCTATTTAATTATTTATACTTTTATTTATTTATTTATACTTTTATATATGTATTTATTTATTTTTTATTATGGCAGTCCTGGTCCTCCATATTAAACAAGGTACATGTAAGGCTGCGCTGTAGGAAGTGCAAGAAAACAACAAGGGCATGCCCGGCATGGGGGGGCGTGGCTGTCGCCTCAGCAACACCAAACCCCTCATATGTTAAACAACACTTATATACCATCATGTGTTATAGATACTGCTCTAATGAACACAAGCTAACAGGCTAACAAGGAAAACATAGCGAACAAACCTAATGTCAAAAATAAAAATCAGTAACTAGACGTAGAGTTATATATTTAGCACATACTAATATAACTTATTTAATTGTCCTTCTATTTATTATCATTATTGAGCTATAACACTGAAACAGGATCATGGTACAATTCAGACATGAAACAGCACATGCCGTGTTTGACTTTTGTGGAAAAACAAACAAGGAGAGACCATTTTAACCTTGGCTGAATACACACTATGACATCCACTGAGAACAAAGACTAGCCGCTTAATCACCTCTGAAGTCAGGTTGTCTGTGTCGTCTGCTCATAAAAACGCCATAAAGCTCTCAACACATGGAGAGGAACTGTGTACCACTACACCGCTGAAGCCTGAATACTTGCTATTGGTTATGGGAATGAACAGAATCTATTTAGAAATAGCAATAGGTTCATTTATAAACATGCATATAAAAGCTGAATGAAAATGTATAGTGTGGTCAATCCCTGGCATTTCTTTGATAGAATTAAAGCTTTTGCAGGTGACATGTGGTTTGTGGTACTACAGAGAATACAGTACTAATATGATTACAGTGTGGGTCTGATAAGACCTGGTCAGAGTCAGAGATCTCCTCCTAATACCACATTCAACGAATGACTTCATCAAGACCAGTAGGCAATCAATTCTGTGACGCCGAAGTCAACTTTGAAATGCCCTAGCAGGGCAACTCTAACCTGCCTTTAGCTGGAGCTGCTGACCAGACCATTACTTAAGCTATGTCCTATGGGGAGTTTATATAATCACCGGTCTGCGAAGTTAATGGAAGCTTATCCTACTGTGATGGGTGCCGTCACACTGACCATATATCTGCCTGATAATGGCTACTTGGCCTTAAAAGTCTGATCTACAACATAATCTGCAATATTGTTAAGTAGAGTGTACATTATGGAGAGAGGCGCTTTCAAAATCCCATTACGACCTAATCCTTCCACGCTCCCTAATGTATTACCCACAATCCTCCACGCGTGCAGCCAGACCTTCAAAACAAACAGAAAAGCTTTTCTTTTATCCCTTTTCAAGAAAGCCTGTCTTATCTGATCAATACACATCATGTCCCGTGACACGAGAGAATTAGCTCTGGGCAGAAGCGTACAACCCAATGTTGCCCTCTTTGCTGACTCAATTAAGATCAGAGGCACATGCTCAAACTAACCCAGAATTACAACTATTTCCCTCACAGAGTAGAATCACAGCAAATGATGTTCTGATTACCAAACTGAACCGATAGTTGACAAGAGTGAAAGGACTGAGTCGGCTGAATGGTGATGCACAGTACTGCACTTACGCATGTATGCATTTTGTGGACTTTTATTCAGTGTGTGACTGCAGGTAGGCTTATTTTCTTGCTCAGATAGTTGGATCCTAATGAAGTAATGGCCACCTTCCTCATATGTCTGACTCCACCTGGGTACAAAACAATCACACAATCAGACAGTGGCAATATAGGGCCATACCCATCTTTATTCATTTGACCATCTTTGAAACTGTTGATGACATTTCACAAGCATGCATATGCATGTTTATCTCCTTCACTTCCTGACCACGATACTACATACTACACTATAGTTGTTTCTCTCCTGAAAGTGTTAATGAAGTCCAAGGTATGTCCAGGACTTCACAGCACCATGAAGCTCAGGAGAGACCCCTGCTGTTTCTTCAGCCAAAGTACATTCCTCAGCTCTTCCCTCAACCATCTCTGGTTTCAGAGCCCAAAAGAAAAATGCACATTACAGGCTGCTATTGATCCACCGGGATGACATACTAGCTATCCCTCAGAGTGGGTTTTTTCTACGGAAAAAGGAAATCCATACCAGCTCATGCTGGTTAGAGACCTCAACATTGATCTAGAAGGTCTGACACAAGACCTTTGAACAGGCATGAAGAATCAAAAAAACTATGTTGATAGGTGACAGCATGTCTAAGGATGACCCCTAAATAGGTGGCTCTGCTCCGGCATCATGTATGTTCTGACTGTTTATAAATGTAGCACACTTCCTAGTGGAACATTGCCTCCACTGTCCTACAGGACATGTAGCTTTGAAGCCTTAATGAGCATTTCCATCAATATTGTAATGTCAGAGCTTATTAACCCTAAAATGAAGCCCTGGGTCGATATCCAGTTGAATGGTTTTAACAAGGTCATCAGGTCCAAAAAGCAGGTCAGCATAACACCCCCAGCCCAGTAAATTATCTAGCAGCAGCTGATGTAATCATTCGGATGCCACTAGACTATATTTTGTCTGCCGACAAGACCATTACAAGCCACAGACAAAGTGAATATATGAAACCAGCATTGCACGTGCACAGTGCACAGCATTGCAATAACTATAATGTAAAACAAAATGATGCTGTAAAATAACATTACATCGTATCATTTAGTTACCTGCAAAGTGTTGTGTTTTTCGCTTGAGATTCAACATTCATAGTCAAAGTGAATTTAGTGCTGACCACAGCAGATGCATTGCTTTTGATGTCGATGAAAGCAACCAAGGGCTGGAACACACACTGGAGGAACAGAATAACAACACACACGACATTTATATACAACATAATACGTGTGAATTTTAAAGGGACACTCCATAATTAGTATCTGACTGAAACATTCAGTAACATTTATGTTTTGGTTTGAAACTCCCCTCCCTCCGACACCTGCCTACTAAGGTGTTGGTATTCCTCTCTAATCTCTACTGTATCCACCCGCTCCCTCTGCATACGTGTTTCAAACATAATTAGTGAACCTTTAGCGTGTACTGCTGTATCAACAGTACCATTCATAGAGATGTTTGGGATAGGCCTACACATTTATCATGCACAGCAGGGTGCACCCTGCTGTGCATGATAAATGTCGGCTATTGCCTGCGTGTGCTCATAAGAGATCACAAAGCCCACACTGATGCAATAGGCTTAGGGGTAAACACATACAAAACAATGGAAGCACATATAATAGCTATGTGTTTACTTCTATAGCCAAAGGTGAAATGTACCATTTAACCATTACATCTTAGACAAAAGAACATGCTGAATACAGGTCAAGTAATCACATATTTGGGTATTGGGAAAAGACAGCTAAAAAGTATATTTTATGGATATTTGTTTACCTTGTAACAATAATCAGAGGTGTAGAGTATATTTACTCCTTCTGGTAGCTGGTTCTGAAAGGTTAGCAAAGCCTGGTCCATTTTCAAAACGTGTCCTGAGTTCACAGTAATGATTCATTAATTTAAAATCACGCAGCAGCACTCAAAGCTGTTCCATAAACAGTGAGACAGGAGAATAATGGTTAAATACATATTAAACCACAGCTCAATTGTGAAGTAATAACAAATGTTGCATTTTAACTAGAAAACAAAACACAATCTCACATTTGGAAATATATCCTGATAGCACTCCTGGAAGACTCACCAGAATATGGATGTCCTCCATGGATACTTGTTAGAAGAATGGACGCTGTCAGGGCTACATGTAGAATGCTGCCAGTCTCCATTTTGCTACTCCAAAACAATTCCACTGCCTTTTTATGACAGCAATATATAACATGGTCAAAGGGCAGCATGCATTCTGTATGTCTGGTAGTTCCTCTCAGATGTGGAATGCATCATATTGAAGTTATCTCTGAAGACAAGATAACATGTTTATCTGCTGCATCATGAGAACTCATCCCAGAAATAATCTACAGTAAATGTTACAGATGTTGTCGCAAATTAAGGAATGGCATACACAAATAATTGTGTATGCTAAATATACTGTGTGCATTTACAGTATGGTTATGCATTCATGCATGTAGTAATGCAAAGAATGCAGAATAAAACACAATACAAAACGTGTTAGATATTGTGGCCTATACTCTAGAGCTTTACACTGCTGAAAAGCAACCTTTCCTAACAACTCTTCGTAACACATCAGAGAGTTCGGCAAACTGAAGCAGCATTCTTCTCATTCCGAGATTCATTCAGCCATCTAGGACTAATGACTTTACACAGCCTCGTCCTTGTTTCATTAGCTAGTTCATTTCCTTGAGCAGTGGGCGCTCTCTGTGACAATGGAGTGCACCAGGGCACCTAACAGGGACGACTCATTAACCTTTGGCACTGTCTGGTGCTAGAGAAAGGACAGCGCTCACTTTACTGCTTTTTAAATGTAGCTTTTTACAATGACACTACAACGTACACATCCTCCATGTTACTATGTACGATGTAGCTATATTTGGACGTTTCTGTATGGGTTGAGAAGGCGGCAAGCATATGCTTTGAGAGAAGAGTAGAGAGAAGTGCAAGTTAGGTTGCATCTTTGATTTTACAACCAGAACAGTATTATTACCACAATTGTTTTGTTAAGTTTTAGTTTTGTATTTACAGTCATTATACTGTGTTACAAATCTCTCAAATCCCTCACAAACATCTCTCAATTGCTACAGTATAGACTTCAGAGGGCAGTTTATGGTTATACAATGTAAACAAGGTTCTGTGTAATTTCATTTGTGGAATTCTGTTCAGGCTCCTGCGGGGACAGCTAACAGGACCTGCACCAGTCAGATGCATTGCATTTATTCCAGCTGCCTTGGTTGCCACAGAACATTGCCTCAGTGCAAGTCAAGCTGGGCTCTGCGTGAGAACAGTCAACAAACATGGTGAGTACACCGTGTTTACATCTGTCAAACACACATGGCTGCATTCAGCTCGCTTACTATACCCACAGCACACCTGTTGGTACCCACTCGTCAGCATGGCTTTAAATAGAGGTGGCATTCTATAAGAGATTAGTCATCTATTAAGGGGGTATAGGATTTTGACAGATTTTACACCATATGATAGATTTGCTTCTCCAATTGGCACGCCTGTGTGTGACTGCAGTTGTTCAGTGCCTGTGGTATGCCTCTGGCTCAAGCCATTGTGTGTGACAAAGTGCTGAGGATTAAGCTGCTCTCATGCGCTGCCAGCTCAGACCTGCTAATGCTGTACAGATAGGGCAGATTACACTGTTGCTATGATACCTGTTGATGTCACTGCTCTGTATCGGGGGCAGAGGAGCCATAGGGCAGAGCGGGCTGTGGTTGTGACATCTGTTTGCTTTGAAGGTCTCTTGGTGTTAAAGCAACATGTATCCATGTCTGTTCATTCAGGGAAAGAATCTTTTAAAACGGCCATTTTAAAAGATAACTGCACAATGAATGTACGCAGATGAGATGTATTACATTTATTTTGACATTGCTCTTTGGCAAATGTGTATAATGACATGGGTCATTATCTTTTCATTGTGCGTTTTATGTCTGTGTATGAGTATAGGGGCGAATTAAAACCCCATTTGAAACCATGCTGAGGGGGTCTGTGTTGGGAATGCAACCAAGGAGAAAACAAAGTGTGCGTGTACACAGCTCGTCATTGTTTCCAGATGGGCGTCTGGACAACCAATCACAGCTTGCATTTTGCGTAACTCCCCCTTCTCCCCCTCCATCATCAGTGTCTCTGCTATGTCCTTCCAGGCGGGTAAAATCCAGAGCTTGACTGAGGAGGAGAGGGCCCACATACTGCCCATGTTACACAGTGCACAGTGGGTGGAGGCTGTTGGCCGGGACGCCATTTACAAGGAGTTCCTTTTCAAAGACTTCAACCAGGTTTTTTTTTTTACATGTCTGCTACATTTCACATAATGTCTTGCATGAGACCTAAGACTCACTCATTGCACACCCACTTTCCCCGCCCGCCCAGGCTTTTGGCTTTATGTCCAGGGTGGCTCTACAAGCTGAGAAGATGGATCACCACCCCGAGTGGTTTAACGTCTACAACAAGGTAGTTAATTACTGGAACGCTTAAGAGTTCAACACCCTTACAAAATACTGTAAGGGTCCTTTAATATGTGTTACAATTGCACTAGTTTCATGGGATGATTTGAAAACACCTCCTTCGCCCCTAACACATTTATATAAGCATTGATTTTCTTTGTTAGTTAAAAAAAAGGAACATTTGCAGTGTTTTCAATTACCATTAAGTTGTATGCTATTCAATATGGTTGTTCATCACCTCACAAGTGTTTACAAAGGCTGCTCTACACACTAGTCCAATTAGTCCTGCCGGTTCCCCATACTAATTCTGATTATTAATAACTCTTCTGCCTTCCTCACCATTGATTCCTGTGAAGGTTCAGATCACACTCAGCACACATGACTGTGGAGGTCTGTCCCAGCAGGACATCTCTCTGGCCACCTTCATTGATCAGGCCTCACTGTTGTGAGCCACGCGATAGGCTGCCGCTCCAAGTCTTTCCTCCACATGGGCGGGACCTGCAAGACCCAATGAGATTTACACTGTGAGCGATGTGCAGTAACAGTCGGATACTGCAGATCCCATGGTGGTTTTGGAAAATGTGTTCTTGGTGTTGTATGTTTGAGTGAAATTATCAACACAAGATGCCACATTTAGCCTGCTGTAGGGACCCTCAAGTAAAATCATTTATGATCACACTTTAATTCCTGAGCAACCGGTTATTACGGATAAACAATTACAATAGGGTTGGGGAGGACCCTGTGCCTTTTGTCAGATAATGTGTCTATGTGCCTAATGTTTCAAACTGCCTGTTACTCAGATTGTGAATTAAAATAATTTTAAACAAACTTGAATCACTATTCATTTAGATAGCACTTTTTACAATAGTTTAAAACTGAATAGGCTACCTTCATGGCATACAATGTGAAGAACAGACAACAGACAGGAAAATATATTGATCCTGCTGTTCAACTTCTTGTGAACTTTTTAAACAAGTGGCTATTCTATCAATCACTCTGAAAAATGTCATACTGAACTTTAAATCATCAGTTTAAGAAACACCATTATACTCTGATCTCACCAGATTATTACAACACTCAAGCAGCTATATCTTGTAGTTCTTATAATTTCTTGTTTCGCATTCTTGTGTTTCAAAATGTATAATTGTCACTTCATATTATTACCTTTGTGCCCAATAAGTGGTTATAAATGTTGACCAGATATACAACTAACACTTACAAAATCAGGGCAATATGCATTAAAATGTTTTATTGGAAACACATTTCTAAGCAACTGAAATGAAAAGTGTTAAGAGCGCATTTCCCAGTCAAACAGGCACATTCATTCTCAGGGCACCCTGACTTTGAGCACTGTATTCAAAGAAATTAATCCATAACAAGGATGTTGGAATCAGATTCAGTCCTTGTGGGCCATCCAGTTGATTTTTTTTTTTAAAAGTGCCAATGAAAAAAATGATCACACATTGATATTGACGAGCACCAGCACACCCTGATACATTCATGCCCACTGTGCAAAACAAAAACACAAATAATGACAACTTAGTGATTAAACACAGAACATGCAGTGGTGACACAATATCACGCAATGACTTACACCATTTTAAAGTTCAGTCATTTCCCTTATTTTCACTCCATAAAATTAGATTATGTATTGCACTAACAAGGACATATAATGGAGCAACACATTGATAACAGCCAGTTATGTAATGGGATGACTACAACAGTAAAACAGTTATGATGTTACAGTATTGATGTTTACAATAAAAACTAAATTAATGTTTACTGTTCATATCCAAGTAGATACATTAAAATTAAAACATGTATTTGGTTACCACTGTGGTGGAGAATTTACATTTCCACATGGACGTTTAGTTTACATTTGATATGGATAGAGTAATAAACCTCCAATCCCATACAGTATGAAGGGTTGAGTTTGAGATTACCAGATAAATAAAACAAAACAATAACAGCCCTGTTTTGACATGCAATATTACCCAATGCAATATAGATTAATTGTGAAATTATTGCATTGGTCAACACTGAGGTAGATAAAATTAAAACAAATTACATTACGTATGGAACACTTATGGGTAAACCCTTTCAATTAAATCCCTTAAATCATAGATAGTGTACTATCTTAACATCATTCTAAACAATATCCCTGTTTTAACTGTTCTGATAATAATAATGTATCAATCTAACCAGTCAAGATAAAAATACAGGACATATTGTATTCTGACTTTAGAACATTATAAATGTTCAAGAAGATTTACCTGATTTGCTCTAACATGCAGTGCATATTAATTAAAAATAGCCATATACCAATGGCAAGCCTCTACCAGCAGAATAAACCATTGTAAAACAGTACATACAGTTCATGCTAGAGGGCAGCAGTGCAGTGCAAACAGTGGCTTGGGTTTTTTCTGACTCATGCACAATAAGTGATGGTAGCATGATGAAATGTTCCTGCTTGTATTAAATAAACTAAATAATTCAAATAAAAACCAACTCTTAAGCATACTATTAGTGTAAGATTAATGTAACCAAACATAGGCAGAATTAAAATAAACAAAAGCATAATTAAAAAGGCAACCTCCTGTGTGTTTGAAATGATAGAATATAGCCTACGAGTGATTCGCCACAATGTGAATTAAAATGCTGGCTTGTGCATCAGATGTGTGTTTAGATAGGACATATAAGGCAACAGTAGGGTAATAAAGGGCCAGGGAGAAGCAGATCTGCATCTGCTGAGCGGTGTCTGGTAAATCATGTTCAGACAGACCCGCTCCACTTTCAGTGCGCTGTGCCATTGCCGTTCATATAGCTTTTGTGAGATTTGGGTATCTCTGTGTTGTAGAGGCAGTCCAGGAAGCCACGGGAAACTTCTGTCACCATGGACCTGTCTGGTATGGACTGGGCCATGCCATAGATGGCTCCCTGCACAGCCAGACAGTAGAATTACATTCACAAAGCAAATCAATTCATATGCAGGTTAAAACATTGGCAGAGGTGAGTTCAGTAAATAGCCTGGTGTAATAACACGCTCCATTAGGAAGTGTTCACAGTCGTTGTCTCCTACTGGGCGTAGACCTTTAGTTAATTTTGAATCTATTCAACAGCGTTTAACCAATCGCGTTGCTACAACTGTTTTGATCAAATCATCTAGCTCTAACACCATTTCGAAACACGCTTGACTTAAACGCCATCTCACTACCCCACCCTGATTAGACTGCCAGCAGGGTGGATGGCTGTGCAGACGCTAATGCAAACAGGGTTTCCAGACTATTATAATGTCAGCGAAATCATTTGATCTGACAGCAATAGTCGGGCGGAACCATGTTACCGATCATCAGGAAGAGTCAGATTTCTGCTCTACTGATGAGAGTAGGGTAGGGGCATTCAAGTATGCAGTAAGTCTAAGCAGACACTTCAATTCAAACCATTGAACAAGGGTTATATATTCTTACATGAGATCTAAATAAATGAGAATACTATTACTCTAATAATATTTCTATTCTCATAAGAAGAGTTTAAGGGCTACTATAATTGATTGACTGATATAGAGCAGAATTTAGCATTACCATTCCCGTAGTTTTTTCGTCTGGGCTCTTCATAATAATGGCCACTTGCTCTCTGACGTCCTTAATGAAGTGATCAGCAATGCCTTTCTGTGTGTGCAGAACTGTGCAACAAAGGTGGATGCTGGTAAAAAGAAAGCCCATAAATGTATTGGTCAGGTGAATAGCCCCAAATACAACTGTATTCCTACACATAACATGCATTTGTTTCAACTGTACCTAGATGGGTACTGCAGTGTGTTGAGATTCCAACCCTTTGATGTCAGTGCATTAGACAGACGGAAGATATCAAACATATCTGAGCCCATTGCTAATACAGACACCTCTGGGTCTCCAAACACGTATATGCCATGGATCTTACAGATTCTGAAAGAAAATAAAACATTTTAAATACTTTTTTAGTCCACAAGGATAATTCAAATATTTATGTTGATAATGATAAAAATAATAACCAATATGTCCTAAAAGATACACTTTTAAAACAAAAAAAGTAAGCAAACGTGTTGCATTTAGTTTTTTCATTTGTCTGCTAGAGAATTACATTGATCCAAAACCATGTTTTTACATATGGTGAATTATCCTTATGGTCACAATTAAGTGCATTTTCAAGTGAACATGAAGATAATAACTGTCAACAAAAATACAAATATTAAGTTAAACCAAAGAATGTGGTGATATAATACGACAAAACAAACAGGCGAGAGGCATATTTACTTTGTCACTTCACATCCGTTTAGGTTATAATATATGTGTTTGTTCTGCTTGGAGGATGGGGACATTGGTAGTCATGTTGCACCGTGACTGAAACATGTGTCAACACACATCAGAATGATGTTGTGTGCTTCAGTTTGTGAAAGGTGTGTCAGGTTAACACCATACAGTACAACCAAAGAACAATTTAAACAGTTCAATCTCTTCACGTCTCAGTCGCGGTGCCCATATGAACTTTCAGTATACCTATCCCGTAAACGAACACATACCTCATAACCACAGATTAACTACATAAAAACAAAGTGTTACACTACTCAAATGCCTTTATACTCATTTCCCATAGTTCCTTGCATCCCACACTGACAAAACATAAACTATCCGCATCACGTGGTCAAACAACAAATATTAACTTTACCACAATGTGAATTTAGATCTTTCTGTAACTGATGAATCAACATTTTTACATTCTGGTTTGTTATGATATATGCTGACACAATACATATACAGTATAATCTGCGTGTCACCAAAGATCAAGAAAGTAAATATTACAAACAAACAAAAAATGTTTAATCTCTCATATATATATATATATATATATATACATATATACTATATATAGTATATATATATATACACACACGCGCTTAA
>JAODUH010001681.1:1420-12607 GCA_027564835.1 Typhlichthys subterraneus | reverse complement strand
CGACCTGCACATGTGTGCGATGGATATCCAGGTGCTTAACGCACCGCCTCTGGCGGTCAGTAGAAATGAAATAGAACCACTCTCCCCTGGTTTCACCTTCTCATGGTTGTAAACGTACTGTATGTGTGGCCAGCTTTAGGAGCCCGTGTTGCAGCCACCCTTGTCTGAAACTGGGTGTGAACTGAAGGGGTATGTTTTATTTGGGCGGGGGGAGGGGGGAGCCCATGGTCTCAGTGAAGTGTAAATTAAGCTATAACGGTATACGGTGGTATAGCAGAAGGCGGGGGCCACACCTGCGGCTGCTGCTGGCCCTTCAGAAAGTCCTCCCGTTTGCTGCTCTTGCTCTTATCTGTGCTGTTCTGCTGCAGGTGCTTCAGTCTGGACGCAGCCGACGAGTGCAGGACCTTGCCCACCCCGCCGCTGTTCCCTCCCTAAGGGAGAGAGAGAGAGAGAGAGGGGTCCACATACAGGGAGCGATGGGAGAAGACAGGGAGATTAACTCTGACTCGTGCCATAGCCATATGATGTTTTCCTCTTCCTAATGAAAGCATCGTCAACATTTCAATCCATAAGTTAGCACAGTAGTTCCATTGCTTGGGACGTGTGAATGAGGAGGGTCCCAGCAACAACAACCACTCACTCTAACAGCATTAAGGTTTACAGGGTAAACAGCCTTTTAGACCTTATACAGCTTTGTTTTTGAGAACCACTGTATTAGACAGTGAGTGTGCCGCCCCCCCCCCCACAATCAATGCCATATGTACGGCTTTAATAACCGCCACTATCCCCTTCTCAATTCATCAGCTTGTGACACGGAGGCGTTCGGCGTAGGAAGAAGGAGACTATAGGAATTTAACATGGAAGCCGACAATCCAAAGCCTCACCAGAACACAATCCACAAGGCGCCGTGCCTAATGATCTCCTCTGTGTCTCTAATGGGCTTAAAAACAAACACACATTTGCTCGCCTCTTTTGTAGACAGACGCATTAGCTAAGAAGAGGGCTCATCTGAAATACAGCGCACCCAAGTTTGTGTTATGCCGCCGGTATTTCCAGCAACGCGTTGATGCACTGGATTGAATCCCTATACTTCTGTCCCCAATCACTCAACGTGGGACGGAGATTTGAAATATTGACAGAAATATAATACACGCCGCTTAGCGAATTAAGTTTGCTCTGGTCTATTGAGTGGAACTAAAACCGTTATACGGCTCAAAAGTAGATAATTTGTCAGCCTTTGTTTGCCCAGCGGGCTGTGCAAACTAGTGGGGTGTAGGACACAGCACGCTTTGGTGATGAAATCATGTACCAAGATGCTGTAATTCCCTGACAGGACCTCGGGAATGATATGTGGATTCCTGGCCCTTCACCTAGACTCATGAAAACGCACCATAACAGCATTACTGACAGGTATGCCACACAGACGTCATCCTGTTCTAGTTTATTTCATTTTTGAAATTGTAAGCTTAAAATCTGCCCCACTGAAGCTCATGTGGACACCAAAACAGAATACGTATTCCGACAATCGCTAAGCTTTGTAGTATTTTACTCGTTCCTTGGTTACCTTCTGGCTGAGGTTGACAACAAATGACCTTCAGCAGGAATGTAATTTGACCTTCATGCTGGTGGCCCTGTCTGTAAAGGTCAATGTGTGAACCTTGTGTAAATAAACAGTTACGGTATAAGTGGAAATTCACTTACAAGGTATAAGGTGGTATAATAGTTTCCAAATTAAAAGTAAAAAACACCCAGCAAACCCCCAAAATGCATCTTGACGTTTATGTTATGGTACAACTGGAAAATAACAGTAAGCCTAGGAGAGCTTTAGGGGGAAGATTAAAGAAGAAGACAACACCGGTTTCAACCATAAGACAGGCAAGATGTGTAATTCAAAGAGAGGAAGGCATATGTCTGAGAAGCAAACACCGAAACCAATAATGAAAATGTTGAAAAAGACAGAAAGGGTAAAGACATTAAGAGAGTTTATTTGTACTATTTACTCTCTGTGTAGAGTAACAAGGATAGAAAGGTTTACAGGGGCGAGGTAGATTATGCGACAGGTCGATGCAAAGACAATTAACAAGTCAGGACAGAGCAGAACACACACAGCAGTCTGCTGCCTGTCCCCTTCAATATGAACGCATAGAAGGATTCTCAGTTTCAATTTGAAATACAATTACGTGCCAATTCATCAGGGGAGCAGACATCAGAAATGAAACTTGCTTTGAAGTGAACATTTAAATAATCATTCACCCACAGAAGAGGCAGAGAAAGGGATCGGAGTGTGCCGCTGGAGAATCGGAGCCTAAAGGAGTCGGTGTGAATAATGAACCTGGGTCGATGAGGCGTCGAAGGCCGAGGGTTTGGGTGGTACGGGAGGCTTCTTTGTTTCCGAGGTGGGCGTGCTGGCTGTTGTCGGGGAGGACTTGGCCGGGAAGGACGCCTCTACTGCGGGTTGGCCACTGATCTCAATCAGGGTGTTCTCCAGCTCACGGATGGTCTCTTCAAGGCTGTCAAGTCTCTGGTAGGTGCTGCTCCGGATATCTTCCCCCCTCTTGCGGGGGTTTGGCCTGAGTCTCACCGGGCTCTCCTCGGAGCCCGCCGAACCGTTGGCGCCGAGGCTGGTGTCTGGGGAGCTCTCGCGGGAGGCCTCGGCGGCCATCTTGTTGTCATCGGCGCGCCGGATGGCCAGCGTCTTCTCTCCCGTCGCCATGCCTCTCTTTAAGGCCTCCAGGAGGGAGCTCTGCTGGCCGGGCTGGAGCCCAACACCCGGGGCCACGGTGCCGGGGCTGGATGTCCCCGTTCTGGGCCTGGGCACGGGCTGACACAGCGAGTGTAGAGCACCGTAGGCCTCTCTGACATTGGTCCGCTCCTTGAAGAGAACCAGCAGCGGCCTCTCGCCCAGCCTGATCTCGCTGTCGGCCTCTGGCGGGACGGTCAGCGTCCGCACCAGCCCTCCGCTGGCGCTGCTCAGACCCTCCGCCTCCAGAGGGGCGAGCGTGTTCACCTCCCACTCCGTCAGCAGCAGGGCCACCTGCTCTCGGCCGGCAACGCCGCTCTCCCCGGCGTCCGCCTCCTGCGGCCCGTGGCCTGCGGGGGCCTCGGGGGACGGGGCCAATGACGTCAATGCGATCTGGGGGGCCGTCGAGAGCGAGCAGTGCCTCCTCTGTAAAGCAAGGAGAGAGGTAAGGCGCTCGTGACCCAATGGAACGTCTGTGAGAGTGTGCGTTACTGCGTCAACAGACTGTTTAAACGGCACGGCCGGTACGAGGTGTCTTACCCTTGTGTTTGATGCCACATAGCTGACTGAGTACTGTATTTTACTATGCTCCCGCTGAAGGTCAGGCTTTTCCGGTGAGGTGGCGGACAGCTGCTTGACAAAATGTGTGAAAGGGTTTAAAGCTGTGTACACATGCTAAGGCACGTGCACAAACACACACACGCACACATACGCCACTGCAACATAAAATCCACACTCACTAAAGTGTATCTTAAGCGCGTGTACATCTGGTGCCGTCTGCTAACAATACAGTAACATAGTAGCAGTGGTTTGACTCATGCCTACTCAAGCAAATGGGATGCAGTGTTGCTATGGGACGCTGCACCGCGGCTTTCTGCATCATTGGGGTTTTGTACTCTACACACGCAGTACATTCACAGTAGTAACACCGCAACATCAACTACGTGGTTCCCCATTAGCACGGGCATGAGAGCTCAGCTGTGCGGCTGACTAACGACTGTGTCACCAGCCTTGCAGTAGCGTGATGTGGTCCCGTGTTTCTGTACGGGATTATTCCTATCTGGTCAGGCGCACAACGTGCGGGAATGGCAGCGCGCGGCCCACAGTGACAGGGAATGCCTTCGTGGGCCTGCTAGCTAACACACGGCAATGGCAGACACAGTGGGTGGTGGTGGTGGCGGTGTGTCGGGCAGGAATGGCTGGTGGTGGCACGTGTGTGTGTGTGTGTGTGTGTGCGGGGGGGTGTTTGGCAGCAATCCACAGCAGCCTGGCCTGGCAGGGGGAGAGGGGGAGAGGTGGGGGGCTCTCTCAGAGGGGATGTTCCACATAACAATGGGTGAGAGCTACAGGATTACGCTGCGTAAAAGTCACAGTGGTTCAGCCACTCAGAAAGCAGCACGCACATACATGGACATCTGTGTGGCTGGTGGCCTGTGAGCCCAGGCTGGTGATGTGTGTGTGACCGAGCTCCACCAGCGGCCCCCCCATATGGCACCCGCTGCTCCACCGTGCGCTACCACGACGACCAGCGCGCACGTATGGCCTGCTGCGTCACACCCTGCTGGGGTGTGATTAAACAGACGCTCACACATTACCTCCAGCTCGGCGGCAATCTTCTCCTCATCCTGCTCCTCCCTCTCACCGAAGGCCAGGGCCGGGGGTGTGGAGGCCGGGCGGGGGTTTTCCGACACTGCCCTCCGCAGCTTTGTGTAGGGCTTCTGCGCCTCGGCCTCGTCCGACTCGGACTTCTGTGGCCCCAGACAGCACGTTCAGTCAAGCCACTCTCGTCATTTATAGGTACTTTATCTTTATCTTAATCTTTATCTTAATCTTAATTTTAGTGTTTATCTTAATCTTTATATTTATCTTTGCACACAGTAAATGACAAGCACGACAGGCGAACACAACAGAGGAGCAGGGTAGGTGGCTGTTGTCCTGCTACAAATTCAGCAATAGAGAGAAAATGGCGGGAAACTAAGAAACTCCTTCCTTGGGAGGGCCAATGACAAGGTTAGGGTGGGTCAGCGGTGTGTAGTGGAGCCGCTGACTGTCTGCTGATTGGCCAGCAGCGCGTGGCCAATCAGTCAGGACTAGGGTGTAATGTAATTACTTGAAATCATAGGCTACACATAGCCTATACCGAAATATAACTGAAACTATTTAATTTTATGATTTCAGGTAAATACATTCTAACATGACTCGATTGTATATTGATTATTTATCTACAACCAGGAGCTAATACTTGTGCTGAGATTGCATGCCCATATAGCTAAAAATATCCGGTTGGAACTCCGTAGCCATGCCGTAACAGTCAATGACCGAAGTCTTCATCCTAAGACGCCTAAGACGACCGAAGTCTTCATCCTAAGGCTTTCGAACACTTTGAAAATAGACGAGAAAGGCCATTGACCAAGCTGCAATTTTTGACGAGTTGGGAATGAGAACGTGTTGGCGGGTGCAGAAGTCACCTTGATGCTCTTGCCGGGAATGAGGGTCTCTCCGCTGCGGGTGGTTAAACCAGGGGATGACGGGAAGCTGCGTCTTGGAGGTGGCGGAGGGGGGGACTTGGAGGGCTTCTCTGTGCGGTAGCGAGCCACAGTCAGCTCGTCTAGAGGAGGGGACACGATATTTACGTCAACCTACGTCACTAGTGCCTTCTCAGTATACGTGTGTTATTAAAGGTATAGTAAGTCATTCTCGAGGACGCCCGCTAAATTCAATCTCAAATCATAATAAAAACACCTCTCCCTTCAATGTCATGAGGCACTTCTTCAGAAGCTCCACCCCCATATTGGCAATGCATTGTGAAGCCTAGGATATTGTCATGGATATTGTTACTACACCTTTAAAAAGGGGAGAGATGGGGTAGGGGTGTGTGGATGCGTCCCAGGGTAAGGAAGACTGTACATATTGGGAGACTTGAGACCTGACCTTAAAAACAGGCATGCTTTTACCATCTGAGATAACAAGACCCTTGCAAATACTAAACAGACCCTACACAGTACATGTGTAATACCATCCTCCCCTTTAAAGCGTGTCTCTCTCTCAGATAACAAGTGACCGTGTGGCAGAATAGAACTCCTGCTCGCACCCGACCCACGTCTTGAACCGGACTCTTTTCCGGACAGCTTGTGCTGGGGCTTGTTGGGCCGGTGCTCCGGGGTGCCTGGTCCACTCTGGGATGCCTGTGAGGACGGCGCGGTGCAGGAGGACGGCTTGATCTGCTTGGCAGCAAAGTCCAGGTCGGGGATGGCCTTCATGAGCTCCGCCTGGGTCTCCTCCAGCAGCCGGTTGATGTCCTGGGCGCTGTACTGGGTCAGACTGGCTCGCTTCTCCTCCCAGTCGCGCTCCGCTGCCTGGGGAGCGGAGACACAGACCTCAGCGCTGGGTAAACACCAGGGCTGGGTACTGGCAAGGAACTCACGGTGGGTGGGTCATGATACCATTTTATTGCAGTACATTGCAATACCAAAAATACAGCTACATTATATCTGTTTAATTGTATATATTATATTGGTGATCGAGTCTATCCTTCTTTTAGTATATCTATTCCCATCTGTATAGTTTGTTTGTGCTTAATAATAAATATAAATCTATCGATACTATACTGTAAATCGATACAGCATTTCTTTGCACACAGTTTCAAACTAACATGCAACATGTGGTGCCTTAAGAAGCGAGCCTTACAAGGCCGTTCAGACCAATGTGCTGATAAGGCGTTCCCCCTACCAGTCGGACCTCCACTGACGAGGCCTTGTCCGAGGCGGAGCGGCGCTCCAGCTCCTCCAGAGCCCTGCCCTTGTGGGGGACAGGAGGATGAATGTCCCTGTGGGAGCCTGGGGGGTTCCCGTGGCCCGAGTGGGGGGTCCAGTTGGCCAGGCTGTTGCCTCCGCCCAGGTCGTTGATGTTGAGCGGGGGGCTGGTTGGGAGGTCAAAGACGTCCTTGCTGTGCTTGGCTGACGAGCTGGAGAAATCTTCCGGCTTTTTCCACACGCCTTCGTTCGCTTGTCTGTGAAAAACGGGATAATGTGTGCACTAATCAGTACTAGCGCTGTGTATTGTAATATGTATCAGGACACAGGGGCCACAGTTCCATATATCGCGATATATTGAGATACTGTAAGCAAGGTGATATATTGCATTGGAATACTGTCATAGCAATGCTAATGTGTGGCACCGCTGCAAAAAATAACAAACACTTAACTTGGTCAGGGACTGCAGATGGAAATGAGCTTTGAGCTAAATCTAGATCCCTTTTACAAATTAATTGAGTAAAACATTTTTTTTTTAAATGTATCAATACCATGATTTAGAGAATCAATACAGAATAGTGCACCGTAATATAGCGATACTATCGATACTCGGGTGTATTGATATTTTCTTACACCCCTAATCAGTACTATTGCATTTCATAATTTAGTTTGTAAACTGAAGCATTATTCCAAATCCATTATTTCAAATGCAGCAATAATTCCATAACTCATAACCCTCGTGTGGTTTTATATAGAAATATACAGCATGTTATTATACAGTATATTTAGCACAGATAGAAATACGTAGCTGGGCTATGATCCACAGCACGAGGGCCCATACTTGCGCATTGTGGCGAGGGTGTCGGTGATGCTCTTGCAGCGCTTTAAAAGGGCGTCCAGCCGGTGAGGCTCCTCTTTTAGGAACTTGACTGCTTCCACTTCTACCCTGAGCACCACCCTCATCTTACTCTGGAGCCCGGGGAACTGGTCTGAAGCAGCGAGGAGACAGTCAAGCTAATGACTTTTCAAAGGAACTTTCCAAAGACATTGAGCAATAAAGCGAGCATATTTAGAAGTTTCTTAATTGGCTTGGTTGTGCAACACTCGCTGAGGCTTCGAGTGTTCGCACAGTGCGAGTCTGATTAAATGTTTGACAGAGAAGCAGTGATTGACAGATAATCAGTGCATTGCTGAGTAATTAGCGCATTAGAAGCAGCCTGGGGAACACAGCCTGTCTGCATGAGAGTCTACGTGGGTGGGCGAGCGGGTGACTCACTTTTTAGTTCTGTTACTGTCTCGCCCAGCTTCCTGAGATGGGTGGCTTTCTCCTCCAGCTCCTGCACCGTCACCAGCTTGTGGTTGACAGACGACTCCTTCTGGATCTCCTCCACCGACTTCTCCAGGTCACTGAGGCAGAGCGGACAGGAGGCTGAACACCAGGGGCTTGTGGGCTAACGCACAGCTCTTGCTGAATAGTTCTTCCAGAACGCTGCTGCTATCACACTTAAAGCTTCATTTCTGCTGGTGAGATGCCTCACAATTATATGGCTGCCAGATCGTCACCTAAGGATTACTGCCGTGGCAACAGCTGAAAACTGAACATCTCTTTGGAGAACTCTGCATCAGTATTTTAATTAGGTTAATCTACAAATGTAGATTTACAAAGATAATACATTTGCAGTAGGTATGTTTTCATTTAAAACTAAGTATATGTATTTATTTATTTATTTATTTCAAAATAAACTCCTCCATCAGTAAGTTTAATTAGAATTAATTGGAACTGTTTCTTTTGTAACACCGTCAGGTAAAGGCTTGCACTGTTACTCACTGGAGCTGTTGAATAATGAGCTCTTCCTCATTAAGGTACTTCAGCCTTTCCTCCTCCACAAGGAGGCGCTGTCTCTGCAGGGGGTCCTCTTGTTTCCGCAGGGCATCAGCTACGCGCACGTTGAGCTCTGCTTCTGTCCTCTTTACCAGATTTCGGATTGAGTCCTGGTTCTGGAGCTGCACACACAAGCACATACAGTACACGGACACACGTACACAGAATGTTGCATAACACATCTCACAGTGCTGACCGAGATCGGCACACTTCTGCGTTGGCCTCAACTGAACACATCAACTTCGGGCTATCACGTCCAAACCCAGAGTTACAGCAGCTTCAAGCGGCTCAACATAAACAACAGAATCACACCAGTTGGCAAGTACAGTCTTGCCCTATCATGAGCAAGATGGTCTTCTGCCCATTTTACACAGCATTTTCAATATTCTGCCTTCATTCCTTTCTGGGCAGAAGATACAAAGGCAGAATGGGGGGTCATTGTTGTTCCACTGCCTCTGAGCCGGCAGTGGAGGGTATTCACTGAGCCAGAACGGTGTACTGTAGGTGGTGAAAGGACAGCCAGCATGTTGCAACAGGAATGTGATGTACTAAACATCTCCGTCTATGGCGTTTACGGCGTTAAGTGTATTTCTGCACGAATCGATTCACGCTCATCTTTTTTTCTCATTGTCTCCCTCAACATATTTCTGATCACACAAACAGGTTGCTAGCCCCAGTCCACCATTGTATGCATCAACATGATACTGTATGATGCACATAAGCTTGCATTTATGTTGTGGCACGTAAATGGACACACCGGGGTGGAGACACACTGCCTCTGTTTGGTTTAAACAAGCCAATGCAACAGTTGCTATTGAGGGGACCTGCCAGAGAGAGAAACTCTGTGCACGTGCACCCCATGCCCAATTCACAGCCATCAAGGTCTCAGGGTGCATTTCCTACATGGAGAATAATGAGTTGTACTGTTCTCATGTCCCTGCAAGCAGCAGCGAGTATAATCCCATACCAGGATAATGAATGGAATATTTTAGAAGACCTAATGTGTTTAACACAAGCACTCTGAGAAGAAAGCACCGCTAAGCAAAGAAGTTAATAATTGATCAGCCTCTTGTTCCTGGAAGTGAAATTAGACCATAGCAGTAATGTCTGCATTTACCTTATATTTACCCCATACAACTGGTCACATTTCAGGTCATTAAATAGTGTTGCCGGTACTACAGTTAAGCTAACACACTGCCATTACTGTATGAAGCGTTTTCTTTTTTCAAGTAAATATCTCTGCTCCGCGCTTTCTCTAGCTTCCTGGCTGCTTGGTATGCTCTGTGCATAATTCATTATATTTGTGTAATTTAAACTGCTGGCTACTGTATCTCCGTGTGCAACAGGACAAGAAAGAGCTTTGGAGTCATGTCTAGGGTCACACTAAAAAACACCAATAGGTCCTCTGTAACAGTGGGTCACTGTGGAAACCTGGAAGAGCGCTGATACT
This sequence comes from Typhlichthys subterraneus, assembly GCA_027564835.1. Taxonomy (NCBI): domain Eukaryota; kingdom Metazoa; phylum Chordata; class Actinopteri; order Percopsiformes; family Amblyopsidae; genus Typhlichthys; species Typhlichthys subterraneus. Next base: position 2,783 of record JAODUH010001681.1, on the reverse strand, counting down.
TCAGGGAGTTGCCATTCATTTAACATGTTTCAAATGACAGGATTCCATCTTATTAGGTGATGATGTGATTGGCTGGATAAGTACAGTAGATAAGTCGGGGTGGGGCCGCGGCTTAGATAGACACACCAAATCTGACTATCTTGTTTTACACAGTGATTATATCAAAGAAGAATCTTAAATAAATGACAAAACATATTTTGAAATTAGTCCATCGCTTTCAAGGTCCCTTCAGACAACACAACTGCAAAAACATGTACGACACAATTAATTATAATAATAACACATAAATACATAAATAAATAAATAAATAAATAAATAAATACAAATTATACAAGAAGAGATTGTGGAGAATTATAATAAACTGCTGCACCTTTTTGTCATATTCCATACCAAGAGAGGACATGAGAATTCTCTCCTCTGTCATTGAAAACATTAGACAAATTATCTCTACTCTGCTCCTCCTCCTGTAACCATGGTAGCACACGTAACAGAGATGAAAGAAAGATTAGGAATTACTTAATTTTGCAATTTTTTAACATCTTCTATTTTCCTGTCAACTATAACCTTATTCCATGTAAATTAAATATACCATATATTTACAGTAGCACCACGCACATTTTAAAGATTGAGCCTTTTGGTTTTATCTTACAGTATCTTTCATCATGAATCCTCAAAGAATTTGATGACCCGAATGTGTCAAACAATACAGCTATGAAGCTATTGTTCAAAAGAGGAAATACAATGTGTTATTTATCCACCTAAACAGCAATGGAGCTCTCTGCAGGTCTGATGAATATACTTAGTTTGACATTGTATCAGATGTTGTGAAATGTGAATTAAATTCAAGAAATTTGAGCAAGGTGCAGCTATTTGCCGAATCTGAGTGGTAAAAATAAGAAAGTTTTGAAAAGTAAGGTACAGTATTTACATTAGATTTAAATAGATTGTATATAATATAATAATAACATATTACAAATATTAATAGATTGTATTAATTTCATACATTGTATTACATTATATATATGTGTGTATTAGTATATTGCATTGATTGTAGCTATATTTTAACTAAATATATTTTTTAGTACAATACAATATTAACTATATGAAATATAAATATTAATAAATACTAAATATGTGATACAAATAATGTATTCCAAATATAAAACCATTCTAAAATGACCCAGCAAAACCATTTGGGTCCTTTCACCCTCATTGAGGACCACTGGTCTCAAGCATTAGCTCTGTGAGGACAGATGTCTCATGCATTAGCACTGTGAGAACCAGTGGTCTCATGCATTAGCACTGTGAGGACAGATGTCTCATGCATTAGCATTGTGAGGACAGATGTCTCATGCATTAGCTC
>JAODUH010001680.1:0-12610 GCA_027564835.1 Typhlichthys subterraneus | reverse complement strand
GGCATGCCTGTGTCAGCAGGAGTAGACACGCCCCCTAGCCACCACTAACCCCTCAGCAGTGCAGGATCCTCACAATAACCAGTAGTTGAAACCCCCATAGCTATGACATAACCACGTGGCATAACCAGTAGTTGAAAGCCCCATAGATGACGGAACTCAGCATGTAACAGATGCATGACAATAGGCCCAATTCTAGTGGTGATTCATTTGGTGGTATGATATGGTTTCATGCCAATTCATTAATTTATTAGAGGTTAGGGTTAATTTATTAACTAGTATTTATTCCAAAAACAGATTTTTGTATTTATTCGAACAGATATTTGTATTTATTCCAAAAACAGATTTTTGTCACAAGCTGTGAAAGATTAGAATAATGCTAAATGAATGCATTAGAATAATGCTAAATGAGTCCAGTAATTATATACCTCACATCCAACCAATTAACTCTCTCATGGTGTACATGAGAGGTGTGCATGGTGGTATAAACAATATATCTATTTCCACAGATTGTATATCTGCATATGACATTTATATTTATAAATAATGATGACATAATTATCTAGTATTCTGTCAAAATACATTTTTGTATGATGAATACATCAATGTTTTATTGTGACAGAATAGATATAAATTTAATCATATCTATCAAAACTGTATGAAAGTAGCCAGTTGAGGTGGTACAGGCATCTGGTAAGGATGCCCCTTGGGCGTCTCCCTAGCGAGGTGTTCCAGGCACGTCTAACTGGGAGGAGGCCTCGGGGAAGACCCAGGACAAAGTGAAGAGATTATATCTCCACATTGGCCTGGGAACGCTTCGGGATCCCCCAGTCAGTGCTGGATAATGTGGCTCGGGAAAGGGAGATTTGGGGTCCTCTGCTGGAGCTGCTGCCCCCGCGATATAACTACGGATAAGCGGATATGGGGATGGATGGATGTATGATGAATATGATGTGATTGATAATGTAGCATTATCTAAAATGATTTTATGCAACCAAATAAAGCTTATGTACTCGAGTGATCCATTTCATCTTATCATCTATGAAAATATTCTCATCAAATAAAAATGCACACCTTTCAGTGGCGGTGGTGATTCATGCTGGCTCAGGCGATTGTTGTAATTGGACACCTGTTGGACTGGGTCCTGTAGAAACCCTAACCCGTTGTCTGTTCCACTCCTTTGCTCTGTCTCTTCACTTGGTCTCATCCCAAACGGACTTTCTTTCTTCATCTGAGCATCCAGTTGTGTGTCTGCTTCATCTCTGAGGTTCTCACCTTTCATTCCTGTAACATAATGCAACAAAACACTTGTTCAGTATTGCCAAAGTAAATTAAAATAAATACACAGGACTGGAACAACAATAGGCATTAAGAACAAAATCATCTTCAGGTGATGTTACCTTGGTCCTCTGTGCTACTGACATCAGATTTCCCTGTTATGAATCGTTCCTTCACACTTGCCAACAGTATTTCTAGGGAATTCAGGATTCTGGACTTTTCTTTGAATTCCAATGGAGCATCAAAAGCTAGAATCCTGTGGTAATGCAACAGTCTCTCCATATGTGAGAGAATGGACATGTCATGGCTAAAATCTTCCATCAATTCTGTTGGGCTGCCTAGGATGTAGTCTAACCACTGCAGTTTATTTTGCCCAAACAGGTCCATCAAAATGGTGATTTCAGTATCACTCAAATAAGACATCAGCGTTTTGTATTTGGCAAATGCTGCTACGGTTGTTTTGACTGGGTCCTGGGTGCTTGAAGACGGGGAGTAGGGAAGAGAATTGGACTGGACCTGGAGGTCAGGGTGGATGTTTGAGTAAGGGACAGAAGATATATGGAACTCATTTTGGGGAGAAGACTGAGGCTGTGATAAAGTTATTTCAGCGTCGAAGTGCAAATCATTGCTGCAGTCCTGCCCAGGGTGTGATGCCATTACTTGTTCAGGTGTAGAAGATGTAGGGCTAGGATTAGGGTTGGTAGAGGGTAGTGCCTGGAACATTTCCTCTGTTCTGCTCTCCCTACTAAGTTCAGATTCTATAGTATCAGTTTCAGGAGTCCGACTGAAAATATGTAAAATTCCTATTTTTTCAGCTGGACTGATTTCATTCCTGGTGGAACTAGCAAAACCAATAGTATCATCTAAAACCTCATCCGCAGATATAACACTTCCGCCTACGCTATCCGCTGTCAAAACGCCTTCATCAGGATTTGCCACCAGCATACTAGCATCTTTCTTTAAAGTATCAAGGTTTAGAATTTCTGTTCTGTTCTTGTTAATTGTTTTATCCTGTTCTGTGGTATCTGTTAGGGCTTTGGGGTGCTTGTATTTCTTAATCTTGTCAGGCCAAGGCCAAGTGGAACTGGTTTCACCTGAAAACATTGAGCCAGTATCTCTGTGTTCAGTGATACCTGCCTGATGGTGTGCTTTCTCATTTGGAAGGTCTCCAGGTGTTTTCTCTACTGTTAAATCAGATGCAGGCCCAGTGATGGACGGATCTTGAGCATGATCATAGAGGCTACCTCCACTCTCCTCTGCTTCATTCCTGCTGTCTCTGCTTGCTCCTCGCTGCTCTGCTCCTCGTCTCCCAGTCTTCTTCAGATCAGCTGAGAGTACATTTGGACTGTCTGGTTTAAATATTTTACAATTTGACTCCTTTTTGGTTTTGCCGTCTCTTGTCACAGATCGCTCCTTCGGACCCTCTGCTGGCTGCTCTTCTTCACTAGAATCCCTGCTTGGAAAGGAGGATTTGGACACAAGAGTGACCTCCATCATTTCCCGAGCTGTCTCTATTCTGGCCACCTCCTGCTTCAACTCTTCTTTCCCCATCTCTTCACCTGATTCATAAACATCTAAATGTAATCCATTTCCAGAACCAGTATCTGTTTCAGAACTACTTGCTGGATTTTGATTGTCTTCATCAAATCTGACAGGGTCATAGTTAAATATGTCTGACTGGCCCTCTATAACATTACCAGAATAAGATACTCTTGGGCCTTGGGCACTGATATTTTGTTTATCTGCCTCAGTAGAGGTAATTCTACTTCCATCCTCAGATGTGCTTTCATGGAGAACCTCAGTCTTTAAATTGTCAGAACAAGGTCTGTCCAAGTCCTCTGATGTGAGCTGAGAAAAAGACTGAAAATTCTCATCTCTCTCCCCTAAGTCATCGCGATGTGTTTCTTCATAAACGGTATCCTGGTTCATGGTTTCTTGTAAGATCGCTTTTTTTGCTGTGTAATCATCTGACATGGATGGTGTGTTTGCACTGTGAGATGCTACATCCTTAGGAGCTAAAGAGTCTTTCTCTCTGAGAATGTTGATGTCAGTGTCTTTAGTTTTGTCTGATAGGGAGGAAGGCACAATACTTGCCCTGATGTATTTTTCACCCACATTAATTGGATATTGTTGTGTTGATTCCTCTGGGTGATTATTGCTTGTTTCTTTAAACTCTTTGTTAGGTAATCCTGCCTCTGTCTTGTTACTCTCGTGATTGTCATTAATAACACTATCCACAATTTGTGCACTTGTCTCATTGTCCTCAGTCTCAAGTGTCCTATCACTCTGATTTGAAAACGTACTCCCTTGTCGATCTACTGATCTTAACTGTTTGATTGGCTGCCGATCCTCGTCATAATCCTTTTCATCAACTACAGCATTTTCCGAAGAATTAATCAATTCCAATTTAGTATCTTCTGTGGTGTCAGCAAGAGTTACAGAATTAGCATCAATCCTAATGGAGCTCTTCTCATCCCCTGAAGCCCTGTGTTCATTGTAGCTTTCCTCAATATCTTCATCCTTATTTACAACTAAGGCTTCCATCACAGCTTCTTCCATGATTTCATCACTTGCTACGTTTGTCTCTCTGTCATTATCCACATTATTACACTCATTATTAAGTAGCAGTTTATTGCAAATGGAGTTTTTGTCTGCTCCGGTCTCCCTTAAGACACTATTGCTTCCATCCTTACAATATAATATGTTGCCTTCATTGCAATGACTGCCAACAGCTGTCTCAATTTCTGATGTGATACTTTGGTCAATGTGACTTTCTACTGTCTCTGACCCACTGACACATCTGTTGGAGCTATCTGTAGCAATAACATTCTCTACTGTCTCTGACCCACTGACACATCTGTTGGAGCTATCTTCAGCCATAACATTCTCTACTGTCTCTGACCCACTGACACATCTGTTGGAGCTATCTGTAGCAATAACATTCTCTACTGTCTCTGACCCACTGACACATCTGTTGGAGCTATCTGTAGCAATAACATCGGTTGTTGTTGTTTTTACAATTCCCAATGTGTCTCCGTCAACAACATTTTCTTCTGCTGGCTTTTTTCTGCTACTGTCTATGTGTCCATCCTCTTCACTCCTCTCTAATCTTGTCTCTGTCTCTTTCCACTGTGTTGATGCAGCTTGTGGCCAGTCGGTATCTTTGTTTTCTGAATCCACTGGTTGCTCTAGTTTTTCACCTTTATCTTCCCTTTCTCTTAACCCTTTACTGTCGTCTCTGCCAAAGCCTAATGCATCCCTTCCTATGTCAAACCAAGACTGAGATGGGGATGGTTTCATTTCTTTGCTCGTCTCCTTAACTTCACCTTCCTTGTCTGCTGTTCCTTTCCCCAATTCCCAGTTCAAACTTAAGCCCAGTGTTCTGGACAGCCTGCCTGCTAGCCAACCAGATGTCTCTGTCCCTTCCATGTCTTCTTCCTGCAGGTGGTTGTAGTCCAGGTCCAGGTCTAGCCTCCTGCTCCTGAAGGTCTCTCCTGACACCTCTTCCACTGCTTTGTCTCCTCCTCCTCTGCCGTCTTCTTCTTCTCCTCCTCCTCTAGATCCTGCGTTGCCCCTGTCTCTGGCTTCATTTCTCCTCTCTTCCTCTCTGAAAGCATCCACCTGCTTGCCTTCTCTCCATCCCAGCCATCCCGTCACGGAGGATGTGAAGGAGGCATCTCGGACCTTGCTCTCTTTTCCATCGCTCTTGTCCTCAGTCACTTTTATGTCCCGCTCTGCCTCCCGTGACAGACCTAGCCATCCTGCTACTGATGAGCCAAACCAGGGGGAGGGAGGTGGAGGGGAAGGGGGGAAGGGAGGGCAGGGAGACCCACCTTGAGTACTGCCACTGTTGTCATGGTTTTCAGTGATGATGTTGATGTTTTGGCCATCATCAGTGTGTAGGTCGTCAAACTTCAGCCCAGCAACAGAAATAGCTTTCTCCACATAGCTACCCTCACTGGCATCTGAGCTGGTTGCCCTGGTATCAGACTTCTGTTTCTCATTTTCCTGACCATCATCATCATCATCATCATCATCGTCACTGTCCAGATGGCTAGAGTCAATGGGATAGCCTTGTTCGTCCAGACAGAAAAAATCATATTTCTGTAAGAAATTTGAGATAAATGTGAGATGGAATGATCTACTCATTTTACACTGAGTGACTGCTCATGTAGCCCCAACCCCGGTAACCTGTGTCTCCACTACTTTCTCTGTAGTGGCATATATCTGCTCCTCTTCTACTGCATCCTTTGGGAAATATCCAAACTGTTTGTTGATCTGAAATACAGAATACAGAAGTTTTAGTTAGTTAGTTAGTTAGTTAGTTAGCATATCCATTGTAAATATAGCACTTTCCAAAGCCCTATGAATTTAACTAATACATGAAAATAACAAATGCAAACACAATATAACATTTTTAATTTATCTAAAGCAACATTAAATCATAAAATTAAATGTAGTTTCATAAATAAAAAATGTGGATAAAAATGCTAATTATAACACTTTCCCAAACTACAGAAAGAGACTTAAGAGACTTTGGTTTCACACAGGACATATCTTTTTTTTGGGTAGCGTAGACATGGTTTTCACTTGGTCAGTATGTAACTTTGTCTTTGCAAATAAAGTTGTGTTGATGTAACAGAAGAAGAGGAAACAAAAAGACAACAACCAGACCCCGGAGGACCAGGACCCAGGAGGAAAGACGTACACTTCCAGCCCACAGGTCATGTCTTCTGCCTGTCAGCTTGTGGTAAACAAAGATGGCGTCCCCTCGCTTGAAGCTCAGAAAGCGGCAGTCCCTGCTGTTGTGGTCTGTGATGGCTCGAGCCCGGCTCAACAGACCTGTGTGCACACAAACACGTGCAAACACAGGTCATAAACACACACACACACACACACGTGTAAACACAGGTCATAAACACACACACACACACAAGCGCACACAGACATAATATATGTGCAGAAACGCACCTATGGAAAGATTCACATGCACGTATAACAGGCAACGTGACTGCAAGTCTGAGATCAGTAATATAAATATACAGTATATTTATTGGCTATTCAGAGCAGACTAATGTCATACAGCCTACCTATCGTTGAACTTACTTTCACACTCAGAATCCCCACAGATCTTGTAGTCCGACAACAAGCCCAGTATTGGGTGAGGTAAAACAAAAATAATGATGGCTGCTTTCCAAAGGAAAATGTTTATTTGTGAAGCCATTTTTGTACTTAAAAACGATCCCTTTAAAAGAAAATATCCATGGCAGAAACAGTGCTGGGCTATCTAATGTGGACATTGCATCCAAGCTGTTACTGTCACCAAGGTTAACCACGGAGATAAGAGAATAATGTTGGATAATCATTAACTTACTTTGAGGTTACGATGAGACACAAGTAGGCTACACAATGGATATAATAAACATTTAAAACCTTTCATGTGGGGTTTACAAGCTTTATTTTAATGCAGTATTTTTATTTGGATTGTAAGCTACAGTACATTGAAAGAAATATAAAACCAGATCAGCTCTAAGATGTCTTTTTGGCTGCCAGGGACATACCGGATGTAATAAGTGGACTTTATTACCAGAGAGCTTGGAAACTGAGAGGGTTCAATCAGAGAGAATATACTTTAACAGAGAAGTTCCAACGGACGTCATTCACTTCCATTCTATTTATGGAAGGAGGGGGCCGACTTTTCACCCTTTATGCTGACCAGAATGACCCAGCGTGCAATGCAGGTCAATGGGGTGGTACCCAGATTTCACCACAATATTGGCCATAATATATCTCTGGCGGCTTTAATGGGTATTTTGAGTATATGGTATAACATATATTGGCCATAATATATCTCTGGCAGCTTTAATGGGTATTTTGAGTACATGGTATAACATTAATATCCAAGTGCATACGATCAATCTGAGGCCACCACGGTATTTCTGCAGCAAACTGTTTTAGGGGTAAATTCTGTTTCAGGCCATGCATGGTAGATGTACTGTAGCTGCCTGGCCGGCCTACGGCTAGCCTGGTGTAGCCACGCTCCATTGGGAAGTGTTCACAGTCGTTTCCTCCTAGTGGATTAGTACACCTCTAACCCTAACCCTGACCTGACCTAGCTGGTTAATGTTGAAACTGTTGGGCAGTGTTTAACCAATCAGCGATGCTAAAACTGTTTTGATCGCCTCATCTAGTTCTACCACCAAGCTAGGTATTTCAAAATGATTTGGAAACATGCCTGACTCACTACCCCTCCGTGATTGGTCTGCCAGCAGGGTGGCTGTGTGAACGCTAATGCTAACAGGGTTTCCAGACTGTGGTCTTAGCCAGAGGTCTTCGACTGGGGGACTACTAATGATTTGATCCAAACATATAACGTAAATACAACCTATGCAATAAATAAACATGTCCACTATTTCGATGGCTTAGTTAGTGGCTTACGTTTGTACACTATAGGTCGTCGCCCTACACATATTGTTGGCCCGGCTACAAAAACATAGCATATTTCACGCATGTTTAGTGACACGCCCACTTAAGAGACCGTAAACGTTACTTTTTGCTTCCATTGCAATGCATTACAATGGTCCATCTTTGGAAATATTCCAATATCTTTGTTATCACGTTGTCTAGTTCGTGCCCATGCTTCGTGCACCCCGCGTTCACCGAGTAGAGTGCCAGAGAGATTAACACCAAATATTTTATAATTATAGATCATATTAAATATTTTGAGTTCGCAACAAACGCGCGCATTGATTACGTCATCATCCTGCGTTTCCCAAAGGAAATATGGCGGCTTTGTTTTTGTTGTGATTGTCTCTGTTTCAAGACACATGTATAAAGATTTGTGCTGACAAACCGTGTTGCTTTGCGGTCGATTCGACTTTTCGGCGTAATTCATTAATTCAATCCATAGTCTAGTTTGTCAGTAATTATTTTTTTTATTTTCAGTCATTAGTTTACTGATATTAAATAGCCTAACGTACGCAATGAAATCGGATGTGGAAGAGTTGATGCCGAGGCTCTTGCCAGTTGAGTCTGGAGACAAGGAGCAAGAGCTGGACCTGAACGGACCTCCGAGAAACCCTCGGGAATACCTTAGACAAGTCCAGTAAGTGTTAGTTTAGAGACGGACCTCCTAGTCCTAGAAACCCACGGGAATATCTTAGACATGCTCAGTGTTCATAAGGTATGCGATTGATAACATGAGATTGCCACCACGAACCAATGTTTGTTTGTTTTCAAAGTGTTGTCTTTATCCTGTAATGTAATACATGTGTTATTGTATAATGTGAATTTAGTGTTTTGTGATTTTTATTAATAATCAAAGTTGAACTCATTTATTTTAGGGCGTTATCATTCTTTTTAAGACTTGAGATACCTGCCCTGCAATGTAATGTAACTGAGGCTTAAGTCATAACGCATTCTAGATTGCTGTTATAGAGTAATGTTATAATGTTCTTCTTCTGTTTTCAGGTTAGAGGCATCTTTGTGTCCAGAGGTTGTGGTGGCTCAGATTGACCCTAAGAAACTGAGGAAGAAACTAACTGTCAGCGCATCTGTAAGTTACATGTGGCTCAGTTTAGAGAAATACTGTGTTGTAATGGTGAAGACTGTGTTGTAATGGTGAAGACTGTGTCCTGCTGTCCAGGTGGCAGGCTGTCCGGCTGCTCCTCTGGGCTTCTCTCCTGGCATCGGTTGGCAGCGGCAGCAAGTTAGCTCCTTCTCATGCCTCAGACAGGTAGACACGCACACACAAGATAGATGAGACTCGTTGAGAATCAAATGTCTTTTCCAAGATTGTCCTGGCCAATGTTGGCCAAATGTCCTTGTCATTGATTTAAAAATGCAAAGAGGGACACGTTTTTTAAATGTAGAACACAGTAGTACGGTGTTCCAAGGTAATGAGGCTGAGTACAAGAAAGCCCGTTCTCCAAAATCCACAATTCATTCAAGTCAACAAAATCAAGTCCTGTGAACAGAGACAGTACCCACCGCAGTTTGTCTCTTGTTACTGGTTAACGTAATCCTAGTCTCACCGCAGAGCCAGCCTTTACTTATGTTAAGTCTGGGACGCAGCGCTGGCTAACTGCGTCAAGACCCACCTACTTGACAGGACAGGTATTATGATTGACATGCACAACGACCAACTACAAAACTCATTGACCAAATCAGATGTTCAACTTATATATTGTATATGCAGTGTGTGTATACTGTATATACTTATTCTAAAATGGATAAAAATACAAATGTTCCTCAAAATTCAACACACAATGCCCCATAAAGTGAAAAAAGTGTGTTTTGAAATTTTTGCAAATGTATTATAAATAAAAAACACAAAATTGTAGTCGTTGTCCTGTTGGTAGATTAGCCTTCTCCCCAGTCTGGGGTCCAGAGTGCTCTGGAGCAGGTTTTAATCAAGCATGTCTCTGTATATTGCTGCATTTCTCTTTCTCTTAATCCTGACTAGTCTCCCAGTTCCATCCGCTGAAAAACTTCCCCACAGCATGATGCTGATACCAGCATGCTTCACTGTAGGGATGATGTTGACCAGGTGATGAGCGGTGCCTGCTTTCCTCCAGATATGACGCTTGGCATTCAGGCCAAGGAGTTAAATCTTTCTTTCCAGACCATAGCATTTTCTTTCTCATGAGCTGAAAAGTGTTTCAGGTGCTGTTTGTCAAACACCAGGCGGGCTGTCATGTGCCTTTTACTGAGGAGTGGCTTCTGTCTGGCCACTCTAACATACAGGCCTGATTGGTGGAGTGCTGCAGAAATGGTTGTCCTTCTGGAAGGTTCTCGTCTCTCCACGGAGCAACGCTGGAGCTCTGTCAGAGTGACCATAGGGTTCTTTGTCACCTCCCTGACTAAAGCTCTTCTCCCCCGATCACTCAGTTTGGCCGGGCGGCCAGCTCTAGGAAGAGTCCTGGTGGTTCCAAACTTCTTCCATTTATGGATGATGGAGGCCACTGTGCTCATTGGGACCTTCAATTTTGGAGAAATCTTTCTGTAACCTTTCCCAGATTTGTGCCTCGATACAATCCTGTCCATCAGGTCTACAGACAATTCCTTGGACTTCATGGCTTGGATTGGAAAGCTAAAGGAATTATTATCCAATCTGACCACGTTCTATCCAGTACATGTTCTGTAATGCCCTCAGGCCGGCGTTACAACGTCCCCCATAGGAGAACTAATCGCTACACTAATTCCTTTATTCCTTCTGCTATCAGGTTATTAAAGTCATCATTTATTAAAATTATGGTATATACTGTATCCCCAACATATAACCCTAACACTTGTCTGTGAGTATCCCCAACATATAACCCTAACACTTGTCTGTGAGTATTCTGTATGTATGGACGACTGGGTAAGATGCAAATAATTGCCGTTTATGGGATCAATAAAGTTGTCTGAATCTGAATGGCTTGGATTGTGCTCTGACATGCACTGTCAATTGTTGTACCTTTTATATAAACAGGTGTGTGCCTTTCCAAATCCTGTCCAATCAGCTGAATTTGCTACAGGTGGACTCTAATCAAGTTGTAGAAACATCTCAAACAGGATGTGTCTGAGTTCCATTTTGAGTGTCATGGTAAAGGCTGTGCATGTGCATTTTTATTTTTGAATACATTTGCAAACATTTCAAAAATACCTATTTCACTTTGTTATCATGGGTTATTGTGTGTAGAATTCTGAGGAAAAAAAATCAATTTTGGAATAAGGCTGTATCATGACAAAATGTGGAAAAAGTGAAGCGCTGTGAATACTTTCCAGATGCACTGTAAACACACACACACTTTTCAGTAGTGTCAGCGTGGTCACACTGTTCCAGATGCACTGTAAACACACAAACACTTTTCAGTAGTGTCAGCGTGGTCACACTGTTCCAGATGCACTGTAAACACACACACACTTTTCAGTAGTGTCAGCGTGGTCACACTGTTAGTGCTGAATGTGAGCAATGTGCCTTTCTGCTTTCAGAGCATCTCTAAACACAGGAAGCATTGGAGCGGACAGACACTGGATGACAACGTGCTGATGGTGAGGACTACTAGGGTCTAGGGGGCCATCTAGTGGCCATTTAGTCTATTCCATGTTCAATGTTCCTTATTCAGTGTTTGGCTATTTAGTCTAGACAGCTCTGAGGGCAGATTAGTAACACATTTCACTTTTTGTTTTCCTTGGATGTAAAGTCACTGCTGACAAATGTTATGTTTTGTCCACTGACTGTTTGAGCAGGGAAGCTAAACTAAAGTCTCTGCCTGCTCCTGTGCTTCCACAGCCCGCCCTGACAGACGATGAAGGCTGGAAAGTGTTTTGTTTAGGAGAGAAGGGCGTCCAAGGATCCTCAGCCTGCCAAACAGACCCTGACCTACAACCAGCGCTGGACTATAGCAAGGTAGTGTGTGTGTGTGCGTGTGCGTGTGTGTGTGCGTGCATGCACTCACGCATGTGGGCGTGCATGCACGCACACTGAAAGTCAATACACTGTGCTATCCTGAATCTTCCTAAGCCTTGGTATAGAAAGCTATGGTAAACCCGCTGTGTTCAACAGCTTGAATGTACATTGTAAATATGAGGTAGATAATCTATGTATGATGTCTCAGTGACATCAGTGTAACCATGTGTGGAGATGTTCTCAGCAGTGTAACCATGTGTGGAGGGCACTGCTGCTGTTGCCAGAGATCAGTCAACCTGACTTCAGCAGCTGCATACATAAAATAAATGTCAGAAGTGCCTATAGTTCTCCTCATTTTATCATGATCTGGTCTTGATCTGCCTTGGTCTTGGTCTTATCTCGGTCTCGAGACACTGATTAAGAATTCCCAAACTGATATGGTAATAGTATTAATATGGTAATAATGGTATTAATATGGTTATAGTATGAATATTCTTATAGTATTAATATGGTAATAATGGTATTAATATGGTATAAATGGTATTAATATTGTAATAATGGTATTAATATGGTTATAGTTATGAATATGGTAATAATGGTATTAATACGCTTATAGTATTAATATGGTAATAATGGTATTAATATGATAATAATGTTATTAATATGGTTATAGTATTAATATGGTAATAATAGTATTAACATGGTAATAATGGTATTGATATGGTAATAATGGTATTAATATGGTAATAATGTTATTAATATGGTTATAGTATTAATATGGTAATAATGGTATTAACATGGTAATAATGGTATTAATATGGTAATAATGGTATTAATATGGTTATAGTATGAATATGGTAATAATAGTATTAACATGGTAATAATGGTATTAATATGGTAATAATGTTATTAATATGGTTATAGTATTAATATGGTAATAAT
>JAODUH010001679.1:0-12611 GCA_027564835.1 Typhlichthys subterraneus | reverse complement strand
TCTCTCTCTCACACACACACACACACACACACACACACACACACACACACACACACACACACACACACACACACACAATTACCCGTAGGTGTGGTTATACTGTAAGGGCTCATAATAACCACTCCTCCTTTTCCCTTCAACCCCACCTTCACTCCTCCTCCCACAGGCCACGGGCGGGACACGCAGGACAGAGGCCGGTAGCACTATCAAGCCCAATGTGATTAATTCATGTGTTCGTGAAAGGAGTAACTGCCCTATACCTGCACAGGACATCCCATGCTAACATAGCTGCTTTACGAACACAGTAAGTCCTGATCATATGCTGCCGTTTACTGCGCATTAACTGTATCACCCCTGAGGGGATGCTTCATGTAGGCTATACTGTTGACATGAGTTTAAGCTGACCTGTAGTCTGTTGTGAGCATGCTAGTACGTTGTGTGGTTTTTGTGCCACTGTCCGCACTACAGCGTGGCTTTGATAAGATTTAACCTGGCACGTAGACACTAGCGTTTGCTGTTTTCCTCCCTCTGTGCCACTATGAGGCTGGGTTAAACAAAAAACAGTTTTTTTGTGACTTCATGAATGGCCAGCCCCATTTTGAGATATGTAGTGAAGGTTATATGTTAATCATTCATGGTTACTGTATATCTTTGGATCTATGATGTATTGTGTGAATATTTGGGACAACTGGGATTAAAAGAGGTGCACTATCTTCTGCTCAACAACTCACAGGCATATTGAATTATTTATTAGTCAGTTTATGTCATAGGTTTGATTTGAACATAATGTACTGCTGTTTGGGTAACTGTGGTTTGACATTGTGAATACTGTAAATTACCCTTGCAAGGTGAATGCCAATCATGGTGTGTTATGCGCCAAGTATGTTAACTGTAATATAAATACGAGCAAGAGATGGTTAGCTAAAACACTTTATTTTATTTTGTCCCAAAGTGATCTCAGATCAGTGTTGACTACTTGTATAGCCCCCTAAAAGCTAGGTTTAGGTCCACTTGTTTTGAGAAAAGTAAGTGGTTGGTATCTTGGTATTTATGGCCACTTTCTATGTGAGCTGATGTCCAGATATAGCTGCTCCAGTTGTCTGTTTGACAGTGGTGGGCGAGTACTGTAAAGCTCTTGTTCCTATAGTAAAACTCTTGCTCCTATTTTTCTTCTTTCCATTTCATGGATGCCGTCTATCTCCTGTAGACTATTTTTACATCGTTAGGCAATGCGTATTATTCTCATAATCAATACTCTAAAACACCACCGTCTCTCCTGTCAGTCTGTGTCTTTGCGTTTATATTACTGTTTTTAATTGGCTCACGTCAGTACAGACTCTTTTATTTATTTTGTATCAGGCGTCATATCCTGTCTATTGTCACAATGCTACGCCTGATGTTTGCATTTGGAAAGCAAAGGTCTGTTAATAATTGTCGATTCTCTGCTTAGATCTAACTGGATTCATTATTGTTGCAGACGCGCGTCGGTGTCTATTATTAATGAAACAAACAACGCATAGCATCACAGAATGGCACTTTCTTTCATTATGTAATTAATGTAAGAGTCAAAGGGGCTCCATCCAACAAGGCTGTACCATATAGTTGTGTTGTATGAACACAACTATATATACTATATGTATGATCAATATGAACGCTGTGCCTGTTCTTGCTTCTGGCTTTATCTGCAATGTCAGAGGAGTTATTTCACTTTCACTTCATGGACATCCCATGGTTGAGTGAACTGTTCATTTTTGTAATGATTAATCCAAATATGCCTATGTCATACTGTGCTCTATATGCAGGGGGTGGTTGACGCTTCATTATGGTTAGTGACAGTAGCGTTTATGATGTAATATATGATATACCGGACGGTAATTGTACGTTTGTCAAACAGCAATTCATGATAGTTATTTATTAAATGTAATATAAACGTTGTCAAGATTGGCAGTGAATTACAAAAAGTATGCCTTGATAGCCTGGGGACTTGTTATGGGAGAGCAAATGTTTAACATTGTGTTTAATTTGTGTGTACGTGCATTAGGAAGCGTTCCCAGATGCAGTAGGTCATGGCGAGCGTGCAGTCACTCCCGTAACCATGTGTATTGTCTGTGTGGACTTCATAGTGAGGCCAGATTGTGAACTGAGACAGGTTGCTTTATCTCCTCCAGTCAATTGCACACAGCGTGTGAGGTCATCTGATCCTCTTCACCTGAAAAGGTTCAAATGTTCAGTCCAGCCTCAGGCTTTAGGATGTGTGTGTTTCCCAGCAGTTTGGTATGAGATTTAATGTGATTGTCTGGTACCAGGGTTTCTAATTTGCAACATTCAGTTGAGCCGTTTTCATAAAACATCTAGTCAGTCTGATGCAAAGCCACCGGATCCTAGCTATTGCAACAATGTTTTGATTCTAAATGTATTTTAAATTAATTTATTTAATATATTGGTATTTTAAATCCGGTATTGTGGTTGAATGCATACTGTGTTTTCAACTGCAAAAGAAGCTTTGAAGCATTTCATGGTTTTATGAAAACCTTTTTTAGTTTTTTGAGGGTCGTAGTCAAAACATTTCTGAACAACCGATCGTGTGTGCGTGTGTGTGCGTGTGTGTGCGTGTGTGTGCGTGTGTGTGTGTGTGTGAAATAAAACTAGTCTCAGCCTCTTCCATCCATGCACGTCACAAGCAACTCTGTGCTGAACGTATGATACATATACCCTTGTAAGCTGACTGACTTTCCGGAAGTTCATATTCATTGGCTGTTAGCATTGTCACTCATTGTCATTCCGGTGCGACGATAGTGCAATGGTTTATTTACTTATTTCAGTTGTTACATACATTTTTTTTTTATCAGTAACCGTAGTCCACACACAGCCAGAGCCGTGTTGAAAAGTTTCTCAACAAATTCCTCTGTATAAGTTTCACCTCAGACTTTGTCATGGAGTTACGTAGTTGGTCGTTGTGCATGTCAATCAAAATACTTCTCCTGTCAAGTAGGCGGATCTTGACGCAGCCAGAGCTGTGTCCCAGACCTTTATGTAAGGAAAAGCTGGCTCTGCAAGACTGCATGAAAACATGCCTGCAGCCTGCAGGCCTGATTGTTTTTCCTGCAGTGTAATTGTCTTTCATGCTCTTTAAGTCACAAGTGAGTAACATAAAATATTGCATAATTATTTTTTGTTAATCATTCAGCCTTTTTTCTCTATTGCCTATCCCAGGGTGATTACGGAACCATAGCTTTACATTTTGTGCTTTATTGTAAATCCTTGCATTTATATTTTTATAAAGGTACTAGATATATGATCTTTTTTGCCACTAGATGTAACACTAAACAAATCGGATCAAAACCAATGCTTTGTGGGCTACATGCGCACACGTGCACGCACACGTGATGTCATTTTCAGGACGCAATTACTACACTATATCGTTACATACAAAATTGTTGTGACGTATTCAACCATATCTTTAACCTAAATCCAATTTTAACCTAAACAGTGATATGATTAACCAGCTAGCCTATTGAAAATATACCACTATTGCAATATATTGTTTTTATTTATTAGTTCTTATTTATTTACGTGATATGTGACATTTGATTAAGTATAATACTGAATACTAAAACTGAATGTGTTCAGTCTGATGTCGATACATTAAAGATGGACAACTTGGCAAGCGGGTCTGTAGTCCTAACTTCAGAGCTTATTTTGGGTTTGGTCACATGAAAAGCTATTTAGAGGCTTGCTGCTTCCAGTGCAAGGGTTCACAGTTCTGTCCCCTGCTACACAAATGTCACAAAGGAGGACTAGCGTGCCACGGCTAGTTTGCAAAGTGTGATTTCTTCAGTTGTGGGTGACAGGTCGAAAGAGAATTGTAGCCAATGAATATCTTTTCTCCTCAATGCAAGTGGCATTGTAACCAATATATGCTCCTTCCCCTTCCCCTCCCCCTCATTCACCCTCCCCGTCTTTCCTGTGTGATTCATGTCACGTACACAGCCTCCTGTAAAGCTATCGTTTTCACAGAGCACCAACATGTAGCCGGTCCACTGACCTTGACAGGAGAGTTTAGACCACACTCAAAGTTCAAAGACAGAGAGTTGCTGGCTTATGTCTCAGTCACAGGTCTTCCTTGCTTGCCAGTTTGGTTAATTGTATTGTTTTGATTGGTTTTGTTGTTTTCTCTGTAGTTAGTACAGTTCAATATTAAAGGTTGATACAGGTACACTTTAAAAAAAGTTCTGTGGCAAAGTCTAAATTGGACATGGGGGTGGGCTGTGTTTAGATGCGTCTCCTGAGCACCACAAATGTAATATCTATGTCCTAGTGGATGGAACAATGTTAAACATTTACCATGTATTTCGCCCACCATTGTTGATGCTCAATGGAAAGAGAGGGTACAAAAGATGTGGAGATCACTACTAAACATGTTTGCCAGTGCATCCCTAAGTGGCTTGAGACAGTCTCGCTTGGTTGGATAGTTTAGTTGGCAGACCAACAGCTGCCTTGATTACCTTTGTTTTATGTGGATGTTTCTTTTTTCATAATGTATCCCCCGTGTACGTTCATCACGTACGGTAATAAAACTAACAAACCACAAGGCCCCCGCTTTCGTAGTGCTTTGTTGCTGTTGAGGTCGGTTTCCCAGAGACAACACACTGAATGCCACATATTCAGTTTAATGGGGGCTGAATGTATAAGCATGTGAACCGGTCTCCACTGACAGCCCTGAGTACAATGAGAGGGCAGATAGATGGAGGCAGGGCTTCAGGTCAATACACTCAGCTGATTGAGAGAGCTGTGCAGAGAGAAGATAAAAGGAGGGAGGGGGGGGGGGGTGAGAGTGCAGAGTGAAGGTGGGCAGGGGTACTGTAATGCAGGCTTATTCAATTAGCGGCTTGCTGGTCAAATGTGGCCCACCATCTGCCCCTATGTGGCCCATGAGGGGATTGCACCACTGACCACATTAGTTCAATATACTGTATAATCACTATATGAATCAAGTCAATAAATGAGTTGTTATTAACTGCTCCACAACAAAGACCTCATGACGTGGCCTGTTTGTAAATGTAATGTAGTAGTCCAGACCTAATAATGAATGCCATTACATTTTTTAAGTCCATACTTGTGTGCACATAGCTCCCGTAGCTCCTGTTAGTGAGGATAATGGTTGGGTATGGTGCTAGTCACATTTGAACCCATACCAGTAGGAATACCTGGAATTTGGTGCCAATAGTCTACCCAACTTTATTTGTTTTTGTCTAACCAATGTAATATCAGTTGCAAACTGGAAGCATATGGATGGACGTGACTGCTATTTTGTTGTGCAAAAGCCCGTATGTATGCCAGAGACTTGTAATTAGCGGAATCCTATAATTCTATAGAAAACCTTCGCCATTTACTTGACACGCCACGCCGAACGATGTTTGCCACTTTGTCCCTATTCACGAAGCCGGGCTGTGTAGTAGTACCAGATTTTCTTTCTCAGCACATACTGAATGTTAAACTACTGTAGGGACGTGTGAGGAGATATTTGGTGAATTCGACAAAAAGCATATTGGCTTACAATTATCTTACCAGTAGCGTACTACGCCTTTAACCGCATAGTTCCTGCCAGTCTCATATTGTATTCATATGGACTCGCCCTTTGCCCCACGGCATGTTTTATTGACTGTCATAATTTCAGGCGTGATATCGACTGTCCTCTTGTTACTGGACTGGCTACGGAATAAAGCCTTTGTTCAGCTTTCATTTATTCTCATCTCATGGCATTGTTTTCAATATAATGCACTCCGGCTGAAGTCTGTGAGAATATAATGAATGTTTCCAAATTAAATAAGTAGGTATTATGTAAGTAGAAGATGGATTGTGCAGTATTATGTTCTTAGAGGCTACAATAACAGTCCACAGATCAATAGTGAAGCAGAGCACGGTTGGTGTGTTGCTTTATGCATTAGAGATTTAAACTTGTTAAGTGACTGATTTGCTTTTTTACTTTTTTTTTTTTATTAATTTTTTTTTTTTTTTTAAAGCCGGTCACCATAGCAATACAGAAATCTGCAGCATTTGCTTCCTCCTGCTTGGCAGTGTGCTTGGCATAAGCGCTCATGTTGCAAGGTGTAATCTGAGCTGTGTGTATCGCCAGGCCATAGTCACTTGAGAGTTTTGACCCTTTAAAATAAAAAGGCAAAGACATAATTTTTATTTGATATATTTTTTTGTGCTCTTATTTATCAAACATCTCCCTCCATAGGTTCAGCATAACCAACCGTACATTTTCTACAGTGTAATAACTTTTGGGGCGTTGATTGCTTAGTTTCCTTGGGTATGATAGACATATTTGTAACATTCACCTGCTTTCTTTTTAGTTCTCTCTGTCGCAACCCCGAGGGATGTCTGCTGAGCTGCTGGAGCGCCTGATGCCTTGGAAGCCTGTGTTCTCTTCCTGAGCCACTAGGGGGCCTCAGTCCCGCACAAGACTTTTAACCCCCATTCACCTTCACGCTGAACCCGCCAGCCCCTCCCAAACTGTCCCAAGTCACTCCCCTTGCCTCCTCCCTATCTTCTGCGTCTCCTCTCTCTGCTTTCTCCTGGCCCCAACAACACCACCTGGACCCCCAGACAGCCATCGCCCTCCATGAGGGACCAAAGGAGACATCGGGGGGGCTGGATGTGGGCCCTTTGCCTGGGAAGCCCCAGAGCCCGGGACAAAGACTCTGCCACGATGTGTCCACCCTCACTGGTAGGCAGCAAACAATGTTATGCGATATAGGCAGGAGTTTGTTTATTGTAATAATTGTTGTTGTTGTCTAGATTAACAATGCATCCTAGCTGCCAATCAGTTGCTTGAGACGATTATACGGTTGATTAATGCAAATATGTCTCTGATTGGATGTTCTGATTGATGCAGCAGATTTGTAATCAGTGTAGTTGTATACAGTATGACCACTAGATGGCAACCTAACATGAACATGTGATGTGTGTCTTCTCTGTTCAGTTTTGATAATAGACTTTATGCATTATATGAATGGACGTCACCCATAGCTTTTCTCAAGAACGTTTTTGTAGACCACGCAGTGCTGGCTGTGGCCGCTGCCATCTTTGCATAGCCTGACTCTGCCTGTAATGCCCACCTATCTATTATAATGGGATAAATGTATGGACAATATATTTTTATCGGGTGAGGTATAGAAATAAATATTCACCCCCCAAACAGTTGTCATGAACTGGGAGACTAGCTATATAGATGATAACCTTTTATTGGAAAAAACTATAACAACAAATGTTTTTTGCCATTTTAACACGTATGTAAAGTGAGTCTATGGGTGTTGACTCCCTTTTGCAACCAGCTTCAAGTTGCCATTTGAGAAACTGCAGATTTTGACACTTCCGTGTTTTCATTTCTCAGCATCAGAGGTTCCCATGTGGTTTTCACCCTTCCAATAATGATGATTAATTTCACAAATTAGTTTATCTTCCCTTTGTTTCCTCCACGCCCATGCAAATCTCTCTCTCTCCCCCCTTCCTTTTTGTGCAGACCTTTGTTCCGACCTTCCAGAGTTGGAGATAGTGAGCTTGCTGTCAGAGGGCCAGCCCAACTACACCCTCCGAGCAGACTCAACATTTGGCTATGATCATGACGACTGGCTTCACACACCTCTGGTGCCCCCAGAGGCCGTGCTGGGTCTCACACATGATCAGATTAAGGAGACGTTTAAGTATTTCTGTGAGTTCTCTTTCATTTCTGCATATCTGTTTATATCTGGATTGAGAGACGGTTCATACAATTACAAACAAAACAAAACAAATCAACAACGACAGCAAAAGACACAAAGTAATCCTAGATTGGCCAAGTTGGTGCCATATATCTTTTTCCTATCTGTCCATCTGGTGTTTGCTTTACACATCAACTATACATATAAAGATTTCAATAAATTGTTTGCATAAATGTTCAGCTGAAGTTCACTTTCAATCCCCGTCTCAGATTGATTGGCTCATGCCAGATCGCTATACAGTACTATAATCTTTTCTATATTCTATAGGCCCATAGACCAGACACCCTGTTGTGTAGTATAAGGTTAAAGGTTTATGTATAAGTGGCCTAATCCTTTCCTTCTCAACACGGTACTCTCCAGTCCCACATGTCACCAAACCAATTAGTCTTCGCTAACTAACAACCTTTGCAGCTGTTGGCGTATTATGGTAGGCATTGCATTAACATTAGTCATGACCACACTGTCTTGGTGAGGGCGGACATGGTTTCTTGTGCAGTGTTAGGCCTAGACCTTGGAGGTGATGTTATATTGCATGTGTGGATGATGCACATTCGGTAATCTGCACTGCCCATGCAGAATGTCCGTGCTGCAGCAGCATTGTGAGTCTGTACAGACGGACGCCACCACGTATGTCAACGGAGGTCCTGCTGAGCTCACAAATACGCATATTCCAAATATTTCCTTTTTCCTAGCAAATATCTGTATTACACCAATAAGGTGCAGTGCAAACAGCCTGTGTGCTAAAAGACATAGATTGCTAATTCCTTTACAGAAATAACAGAGAGCGACACGCCCGCAAGAAGCTGCGGCACGTCCGCAGAGGAGAAGTGAAGTATACACGTTGTGCACAGGCCGAACCCTCGTCCGTGTTTTTCTATACACGCCATACGTTGTCTTTGCCTTTCACTCGGTGTGTTTTTATTTGTACAGTAGGCCTTTTCTCATCTCCACACCATGTCCTGTAATGTACAGATGTGAAGTTGTATTACCTGGGCTTCTAGACACGCTCCTTTCTGCATCATAACCACACCACTATTCAGCTGTTGTTTTTAACCTGGTATAACTTTGAAAAAGCTACTGCTTGTACCAGAAGGATGGTTTTGTGAATACACTACCTTTTGGGTAACATTTGTATTGCCATGGTTATTGAAAACTGCAACATGGTATACTCACTGTATGTGTCGACTTATTATTATTATTATTATTATTATTATTATTATTTAATAATGGTAAATGCTATTTTTAGTTGAGATCAATAATATTTAAACAACAACAATAATGTTGTGTAATGCTTTATTTCCATTGAAGGTTTTGGTCAAACAATGTGGCTATTGAACTATTGGGGTGTGTTCTCTTAGTAAAACTTTGAACAAAGATAACCTATTATATGCAGAGTTCATATCAGTGCCATTTTGTGTCAATATCTAGCATGCAAGGCGGTAACAAAAACAAACAGAGTTTCACTAATTAGACATTTACTGCATTTGTTAATAATTTAAAAACAAAGTTTTGCATATTGTAATACTGGCTTATTAGTTGGTTCATATATTGACTGAGGCAAGGACGTACTATATCTGAGGTCGCTACCATATGCCAATATACAGTACTATAGCATACAGGGAGGATCATTAAAATAGTGAAAGCGGTGTCATTGCTGCCACTTGATGCAAACTACATACCTGACCTGGAAAACTGTCTTGGAGTGAAATATTGATGAGGATGTGGTTAATATTTCATTGTCTGGTCCCCTCGTTGCCATGGTGGCAACAGGAAGGGCGTGGGGTGGTTTATGATGATGGGGAGAAAAACAAAACGCTAACGTGACTTTAAATGGAATGGGTCCTTACTACCTGGAAATCCCCTGGAAATCCCCTCTATTGCTCATTTTGACGACATGTAATTAACCACCAAATACTGTACATATTTAGCAGTTTTATCTTAACATCACATAATGATTAAACCAGGCAAATAATTAACCTTTTATTTTAACCTGACACACTCTCAATTTACTTGACTAATGCTTAATATACACTATATCTCCTATTTCGCGAATATCAAATTAATACTTAATATCTAAATGAAATGGAAAAGGCTAGTGTTATTGTGTAGCATGTTCCCTCTCATTACAAAATACACTTTAAATCTCAGTCTGTATAGTATTGCTTCTGTTTGTCCCTATTATAGGAGGTGTGGCTTTCTCTGCACCAATGTTATGTGTGTAGCTAGACCATACCATCTCTCTCCATAGCACAGGGGTGGATGGGCTCTGTGCAATGTCTTCTTAGGCCATATCATTTAAAATAAATCTATTTCCTTATTTCTACTGTATTTACGATGCTCAACATTGCGTAATTACGCAGGGCTGCGTTCATCACCGTCAGGTTCTCTGACTTGCACTCGACAAGTTAGTTTTGAGATCCTCCTCCTTTCAACCAGCCAGTCCAGCATGGCCAGGTGAATTCTGGTAGGCATGACGACAGATGGCTCTCAGGAGTCAAGAGGATTACATATTAATGCCAAGCAGCTCAGATTCTCTCACACACAAACACAGGTGTACATAGCCACACACACACACACACACACATTCAGGCAAGAGGAGACCGTAGGATGGTCCTGCATGGCCAGTCGCCACTGAACAGGGAGTCTTGGCAGGGAAGGATTTAACCCATGAATGCGGAGACCGAGGGCAGTTTTTCTCCACTGGTGATAATGGAGGTGTGGAGCTCCACAGCGTCTGAGGACGACGAGGAAGTGAGGAGAAGCTGCAGCCTAGGGGAGGATGTGGAGGCTCAGATCAGGCACCTGAGTGGAAATAGCAACAACAACAACAACAACACCGACAGCCTGTGCAGGGAGGTGTCGCTAGGTGAGGAGTCAGAGGATGAACACGGTCAGGGCATGTGGATGCATTGCAGGGAATATGGTGGGGAATGCCATGGCATGCAGCTGCTAAAATAATATGTTGTTGACTGCCACCTACAGTATAGTACTACTGTTTTGCATGCGTGGCAGCATGCAGTGATGCTGTGAACGGGTGCATCCCTACAGAGCCTGCTCCGTCTCTGCACATGGTGAGATGCTGTAATAGTAATAGATGGTCTCTCCTCCTCGATCTGTTCTGTGGGTGCACCCTGTAAAGGTGTGTGTTGCAGACGGTGAATCTTGGCACCTCTGAGGGCGGTGAAGGTCGGTGTACGTGTAATCTACTGAGTAGCAGCAGTAACGACGTCACATTGAGGAAATTGGCACACGTCCTTTACAATGACACCGCTTTGTGTGTGTGTGTGTGTGTGTTTTGCACACACGTATACATACTTTTTATTATATATCTTTTTTTTATTTTTATCTTTGATTTATATTTAGGTTGTGTTGATTTTAAAGTGCACTAGTGTCGAGGAGACGTTTACGGTTGTAGTATATTTGTTGGCATGTATGTACATTTATTATCAGTAAAAACAATAATAGGCTGGCATTTCCTCCTGCCTATTAACTAGAATAGAATGTTCCTAATATCTGCTCTGTTTTATTGTAAGCTTGTAGTGGTCTGTGATTTAGAAGGGTGGTAGGCTACGTCACATAATGCTGCCATACATTTTAAGTGAAATTAACTTGAAATACTCCTGGATTCAAATAATATATGATTCACAAACAGCAGATTTTTGCCGTTAATGTGTAAAATTTTGATTATTATTATTGATTATGAAAAAATTATGATTATTTTGGTCAATATTGACCAAAATAATAACCATATCAGTTATTTAACGATTACTTTGACTTATGATGCATTTACTGCACCTAAAAAAACATTGAAACAAATTACAGTCAAAGCACCTTTGAATACCTGCGAGGGATGAAAGTGAGCATGCAGCTGTCATTCAGAACACAAGCAAAATAAGAGTTTAAAACGTTATGTGCAAAATAAGTTCTCAATTATATTGTTTCTGTAATTGATAGGAGACAAAATTGAAATCACGATTAAAATGTGATTAATTGCACAGCCGTACTCTATAATAATGCTGTCTACTTTGACTCTGCAGTCATTGTTGGTAGGGCAGTGTGTTCCATTAACCCTTTTTGAGGTGGTCTTTATCTGATTGGGCAGTTGGCTGGCACCATTTAGCCAGTAACGCAACATTCCCGATAAGGACGGGCATTGAGTAAAACATTATGGCCTCACTCTTTTTCCACACCAGCTTGAAATAAGATATGTTTCTCACATCTAAATGGACACCAACATCGGAGTGTATTACTTATTTGTGTGTATTAGGCTGGAGTTTTCAGCTATTTAGCATAGGCCAACATTGTGCTATTTCTAACATGGATGATAGACCTGGGCTAGTCATAAGTGCTGTGTACACCAGGCTGCGTGTTGCCTCCATTGACATTAGGCTACTGGCGTTCTAGCTGTCTGGATGGCAGGGCAAAGCCACATCTCTGCGTCTCAGTGGCTAGACATTAGGTCCATCCATCCGCTTATCCGTTGTCGGGTCGCGGGGGCAGCAGCTCCAGCAGGGGACTCCAAACTTCTCTTTCCCGAGCCACAGTAACCAGCTCTGTCTGGGGGACCCCGAGGCGTTCCCAGGCTAGACATTAAGGCTAAATGCAAATGCGTCCGACACTAAAGAGAGGCAATTTGCTGTATTTGTCAAAGCACAAGGTTTAAAAAATGGCATAATTTACTAATCGTTTTTATATGTAGTGGTAGTCTAATCTAAACTACAATAAATTACCAATTTGATCAAATTAACATTTTCTGTAGCAGTATTCAGTAATCCTGATAAAAAAAAAATAATATATATATATATATATGTATATATATATATGTGTATATATATATATGTATAT
>JAODUH010001678.1:0-12614 GCA_027564835.1 Typhlichthys subterraneus | reverse complement strand
CCAAAGCTTTTAGCATTTCTGGACGAATCTCATCAACCCCCGGGGCTTTGCCACTGTGGAGTTGTTTGACTACCTCACTGACCTTCCCCAGGGAAATTGATGATGATCCCCCAATTCACTACCGTCTCCACTCTTGACCCCTGACCTGCCCAGGCCCGCGTTGGTGGCATCGAGTTCTCCCCAGGCGTGGTCCACATCACCTCGGACAGCCCCCTGAGCAACACGGCCATCATCGGCATCGCGGCGGCAGGAGCTCTCCTCATCCTCTTCATCGTCATCGTCCTCATCGCCTACAAGCGGAAGTCTCGCGAGAGCGACCTCACCCTGAAGAGGCTGCAGATGCAAATGGACAACCTGGAGTCTCGGGTGGCACTGGAGTGTAAAGAGGGTAAGACGAACCGTGTTGGGCAGTAACTAGTTACTGTAATGTTATAACTTTTTTCAGTAATTAGTAGTGTAACTAATTACTATTCCCTAAATGGTAATAATATTACAATTACTAATCCAAGTAATGCTGCATTACTGCGTTACAAGAATGACATCTCTGGTCCTAGCAAATTTAGGGTAGGCTAATTGAACCAACCTATCAATCATCAGGTTTGAGAGGCTGCAATGTTTTCATTTTGGCTGATTGTTGACTCCTAAGGTTAATTATTGTTCCAATAAAGAGGGTTCTATTCTAATATGAGCCGGCTACACAGGTTGTCATTGTTCGGAAGGGGCGAAGCAGGGTAGTGATTGTGAAAGTAATATTTTACAAATGTACTTATACTCCTTAATTTTTGAAGGAGTAATAATTAAATAGAAACTTATTGCAATTCCTGAGTAACTTGCCCTACACTGAAGACGGGGCATAGACATAAACTTATGTTTACATGCACACTAGTATTCAATTATTATTTTAACCATGGCAATATTCTGAATCTGATAGGTGTCTTCTGAAAGGTGTCCACATATTCTGTTTGGATATTCCGGATTAGGCCTTTTTCCAAATATAGCCATTTTCGATTAAGACACCTGGGATATGCCAATATCATTCGGGTTGTAAGAGCACTGCAGATTTGGAACATGTCAAATGTGCTTTTTACTGTGGTTGTTTACCTGTGTATTGGTAAATCAGGTCTGCGTCTCTAATACTCCAGTATCTTCTTACTAACGGAGTGGAAAACCAAACGTGAAAAATAATCGAAGAGATGTTATACATTGTGATGCTGGACGTGAAATACGCTGTTATGGTGACACAGACATGACTGTCGAAGGAGGGGATCTCTTTGTTCACGAGACATTTAGCCTCTAGCTTTTGGCGCCCTGATTAAATCAGACATCCAAACACAACGCATCTCTGACCTTTATTTTAAAGGGATAGACTTAATGACAATCTGATTACGCAGACTATGCGCTACGTGTTTACATATATGAATTAATAAGCGCACACAAATTAAAAGCTATTTTGTTCACCTTTCCCTCAGCTTTTGCCGAGCTCCAGACGGACATCCATGAGCTGACTAGCGATCTAGACGGAGCAGGGATCCCCTTCCTGGAGTACAGGACCTACACCATGAGGGTGCTGTTCCCAGGCATAGAGGAGCACCCTGTGCTCCGAGACCTGGAGGTATGACTTCACTGACATTGCCTATAGGGGAAATGGGCAGCATCTGTATTCTGCGGGGGGCCTCTCCCATGCAAAGTGGAAACACTTTGTATGTAGGACGTGCAGATATAGAGGGGCCTACGTGGAGTTTAGGACATTTACATTCTGCAGGCTTAATGTGTGAAGGGGAACATCGTGTACTTGGGATTGGATGTCCCGCAGTTAACTACCACATACAGTAGCTGCTGTGTTTTATACAGATTTCTATATAGATTTGTATTAAGCCCATGGCTGTATACAGTAGATGCCTTGCCTTAATTTCCACACATTGATGGATTGGTGAAATCTCCCGCTCAGTCGGTGTGTTCAATAGAGCATTTTTTTTTTAACTTTATTGGCATTTATTGTATCTCATCTCACGCCTGTGGCAATGGTTGAGAATGCATTGCCTTTGAATGCTCTCGCCAGCTGCATAGACATGTCACAGAGATGTTTTGCCAACAATGAGCTGATACCGGAAGTTGTCATGGTCCTTTTGAATATACAGCAACAAAGGGAATATTTCATTGCGATTTGCGAACATCATCGCAAATGGACATATTTTGAGGTAATGAATGGTGTTGCTCTTTGAGCAGAGATCGGATAGAAGCAATAGACAGTATCACTAGCCTTGTTTGGATTATTTTTTGTTTCAGTCAGTGTTCCTGACAACTGGAATGTGTGTACATGTTCTCCACTCGCTCTCAAAAACAATCACAATACAATTAGCTTAATTTGAAAGGAGTGCGACGTGAGCAAGCAAATTAACAATGCACTGGGTCACAGCAGGTGAAATCCACACTGTTGTTGTTTTGTTTTCTGCCTGGTGTACAAAAGCCTTTTGACGGCCGACAATGACACACATGCAAAAACAAACAAGTCAGCCTTCCAGTCACACGCGGCCTCTTGTTAATAACTATAACAACATATGGCACTGCACTTTTTACCCTCCCCACCTCAAAAACAAATTAAAAGCCAATCAGAGAGAGAAAAGCGCATAGGGGGGAAATCAAGTCATTTATTCCCAGTGGTGACATTGATAGACAACCATAATTGAGCCGGCCGTCTTGTTCCATTAAGAGAATGATGGACCCCTATTTCCCTGCCCTCGGGGTTGGCCACTCTATTGCCTGATTAGAATTTCCCAGTAATAAGCAATATTAATTATGTTTTAATTGGTATAAATCTCGGTCTATATGAGTACTGGGTGCTTAATGAAAGAAGCAGCAGGCTTGTCTTAGGTGCTTGATGGCTGCCTAATTGTAATTGATGGGCCTGAGATTGTAAAATTGTTGCTGCGGGCTACATGCATTTGAGAAATGGAAATATATATATTTTTTTAAATGCAAAGTTTGTTCTCTGCCGTCAGTTAAACATGGATGATAGTGTGGAGATATACTTGAGAAATACTATGAAATTGCATTGCGGCTGCCGTTGCTATAATTATTTTGCACTTACACTTATGATTCATATCTTGTCCATTATCTGGGCCTGCTGCTCAGACTTCCCCCTTTATTCGGCTTTAACACGAGCAGTCGATTGCACCGCTGCTGTATCTGTAGACTCAAAACATTACTCGCTTCTCATAAAGGAGTAGCTTAGGGCAATATTGCTGTGTGTATTGTCTGGCTTTTCCTCGCGCCTTAGTCTTCACATATATGGTAGAATATGATTGTGGCGCGGTACATCCAGTGTGTGTGTCCACCACTCCCAGAAGAGAGACTGAATGCATGCACACACACACCTACACACCAGACCCACTCGCACACGCTCACACACACACACACACTAGAGTGCATAATTCCATAGTGTCACGTGTGGCCCGGATCCCACACACCTTGTCAAGTGCTGTAGAATTAAACTAGCAACTTAACAATAGAGACGCACTGATAAAGGAAGGTTTCTTCCAGGAAAGGCAGGCGCATGGAACATATGCTGCTTGACAGCTGCACCAGGCGCAGAGAGACCCCCCCCCCCCCCCTCCTCATGGGTGACAGATATATTAAAAAATAAAGGGATAATATAATCTCCGTAGATACAGTGTATAAAAGAAGCCTCAGTAGAGACTCAGTAGCGAGGAGTGAGTAGCATAAACATTACCAGCACAATTTACGTTTTCTTTCAGCACACATTCACTCAGAATGCTGGCACAGCCAGACTAATCACCAGTCCCCATAATAGGCTTAGTGCCTCTTCTTGCGTATATTCTCAACCTACACACCAAGGACAACAAAGCCCTGTCTCCCTGTTTGCCTCTCTTTATCTCTCCCCTCCCATTCTCTCTCTCTCGCTCTCTCTCTACACTGTATCTGTCTCTCCCATCGATGCATCTCGCATGGGGAGTTTATCAGTTGATAATTGATCTTACTGTGCTCGCGATAGCTTAAGCTGGCGGCGAGGAAAAGGTTGTGCACGTTTGATTTTATATATTTTCCACTACGCTATCTATCCACCGTGCGTCCGGGATTTGCCACGTATGTGTTTGTCTACGCGCTAGATTTAAATCCATGTCACATTCAAAACCGGTATGCTGACGTTGGCAAGGTAATACACTGTACAATTCCATTGTAGTTTGGTTTTCCGTGATGCAGGCTAAAAGAAGCCAAACATAATACTCCTTTATTCGTACAGTAGGTGAGAGCGATATCATATGAACGTTAGTCACATTAAGACCCTGAAACTGCAACTGTGGGCAGCAGTGAACAGCTAACGAACAGCTAACGACAGCAACGACATTGCAGCATAACAAGACACAGTATGCACTGTCAGTATACTTTGTTTGTCAGGGTACAAGTAGACCTCTGTCAGGTGACATCAAAGTGCGCTATTAATAAAGTGCACGTCTTTTGCCGGCTAACCGCTGCGTTCGCCTTGCCTCACCACCAGGTGCCGGGCTATCGCCAGGAGCAGGTGGAGAAGGGCTTGAAGCTGTTCGGCCAGCTCATCAACAACAAGGTGTTCCTGCTGTCCTTCATCCGCACGCTGGAGGCACAGCGCAGCTTCTCCATGAGGGACCGCGGCAACGTGGCCTCGCTCATCATGACGGTGCTGCAGAGCAAGCTGGAGTACGCCACCGACGTCCTCAAGCACCTGCTGTCCGACCTCATCGACCGCAACCTGGAGAGCAAGAACCACCCCAAGTTGCTGCTGCGCCGGTAAGAGGGCCAGGGGCATTGTGGGAGAGAAACACATCTTAGTGTTAAGGGTTCAGGTCTGTGCCCGGGGTTAAAGGTGTAGTCAGTCATTCTCGAGAACGCTAGCTAAATTAGAACTCAACTGAAAACAAGATCACCTCTACCTTCAATGCCACAGGGTGCTCCCTCAGAAGATCTGCCCCACACTCATGTGTTACATGAATTTGAATGAAAAGTGCTATATAAATAAAGATTGATTGATTGATTGACACACTTTGGAAACACATTGCGCAGGCTAGGATATTGTTGTTGTGTGCAGTATGTGCCACTTTGTTTGTGTTCCTATTGACATGGCTGTGTAGAAACACCAGATTTTGTATTTTCAGCACGCAGAGAGAACTGTAAGCTAGTGGAAGATATTTGGTGAATGTAACTTTTAAGTGTATTAGCTTACATCCTACAACTACACATTAAGGATGTAATGTCAAAAAATGGACCAGTTCAAATGAAGTGCTAGATGGTGATTGGTGCCTCCAGGTGATCCTTGTCGAATGGCTGTACGTGTTAAGGCCGTGTGTCCACCAAAGCTTTTTTTCTCTGCTGAAAAAGCCTAACTGGCAGCGCTAGGAAGCACTTTCGGAAGCGCAGCATTTTTTTTTTAAGATGAGACGCTTTGGTTGCTATGAAACAGAATCTCTGTGGGAATTCCTATATTGCAAATAGACATGCTAGTTTGTGTTATCAACAAACTATTTCATTTGTAATATGATATGCATTATTTTTCGTGTTAGTATTGTTGTGGTAGTGGGGATCATCTGGGTATAAACCTCTCCATTGTTACTTTTGTTGTGTGCGAGAAGTAGGATGTGACGGTTGCTAGTAGTATTTGTCCCGCCCCTTCACCGCTGCGATTGGATGGGAAACAGTGACAGTGATGGGCGCGGCGTTTCACCCAAAGTTTAAAATTTTTCAACTTGAAAAAAACGTGTGGACACCCCTCCATGTGTCTCCTGAATTGTGGCTGCAACATTGCCTTGTTTTTTTATTTGTTTGTTTTTGGCAGTTCTGCCCGTTCTCAACACCGTGTGTGTGTGTGTGTGTGTGTGTGTGTACTCCACACATTACATTCAGTACCTTTCCACCCTGACATTCCTTCCCTGTATGCCATCGTGTATCCCCATTAACCGTCTAAACACGACACCCGGAGAGGAGAGATGTGACATCTCGCTTGCTTGTAGGGAGTGTTCGTCTGTCACGTGTTGGACATGGTGCTCAGTGTTCCCCATCTGTGACATGTCTCCGTTAACGCCCGTGACCCTGGGACGCCTGGTTTGTCCCGGAGACACAGAGCACTTCTCCACGCACCGCCGTCATAAATAGAATTAATACTCATTAGCACCGCCGAATCCAATATTCAGTAGCTGCAAGAGAGGTAATTGCTTGTTTGTGAATAAGAGAACAGAGGATTCTGGGAGTCTTCCGCACAATCCACTCGTCGTCGTAAGTGCCTGAGCACAAGGCTCTGTTATTCTGGTTTGTGCCAGGGGTGTTTGGTAAATATGACCATCACAGCTACTTCAGTAAATAATCCTCATCACAGTGGTGCTTGTGTGTACACTTGAGTGTATAGTTTATTATTGGTGTGTTTATAGTGTGTTAGGCAATGATTCCACCCCCAATGATTTGATAGTAATATTGCAAATTAAGTCTGCCTTCTCATTTCAATTAAAACTCCCAGTTCCTCTCTATCACCCCCCCCCACCCCCCTTCCCTGGCCAATACCCTTCTCTCCCTCTCTCTCTCTATCTCTCCAATAACAGAGAATAACTTGCACATAATGCGGGCACGCACACACACATGCACACACAGGTTTTTCTTTTACTCCCCGCAGGGAGGTTTGAAATGAGCTACGGTTTATCATAGACGAATGTGGACTTGCTACCGTCTATGTGACGGCAGCCATATTCAGCTCATGAAAACATGCTTAGTGTCCGCTCTGCAATGCAGCAGGTGATTAATGGTGTCTGGGGGTACCAGGCGCGATTAATCGAAAAGCCCGGGCCCGGCGTGTGCCGCACAGCCAGTAAACAATGGAGCTACCAGTGATCCTGGCGATAGATAAGGCAGAGAAATGGAGAGGTTGTCAAGGACAATGGAGACACTTCTAGCCGTCTCGCAGTGTGAGGAGGAGACATGGAGGTAGATGTGAGATTAGCTCGTTGATCAGCTATTTCAGAAGACTTTAACACACTGACATTCTGTAATTGATAATAAAACAGTGGGATTGTTATAGGGCTGGCTGCAGGGTCCGAAATTCACTTTTTGAGTCACCAGACAAGGTGGCTGGTACATTTTTTTTATCTGTGAAAATAATACATTATCATTCTCATGTCACATAGCAGTAGTCTACTGTGTTAACTATGTTTTAGTATTTAATTGGGATACTAACACATGACAGCACAAGTCATCACCACACCATAGTTACATAGGCCTATCTACTCTATTATAGCCTTACTGTAGTCAGCCTCATACAAGTCATCACCACACCATAGTTACTTAGGCCTATCTACTCTAATATAGCCTTACTGTAGTCAGCCTCATACAAGTCATCACCACACCATAGTTACGTAGGCCTATCTACTCTAATATAGCCTTACTGTAGTCAGCCTCATACATCTCATCACCACACCATAGTGATGTAGGCCTATCTACTCTAATATAGCTTTACTGTAGTCAGCCTCATACAAGTCATCACCACACCATAGTTACGGAGGCCTATCTACTCTAATATAGCCTTACTGTAGTCAGCCTCATACAACTCTTTAATCTACAGACCACATTAGTCCTCTGGGGTTTTCATGTTTGAAAGGTTGAGTTATTCCCTTTGAATATTGATACTGCATGTATTTAGCCTGACTGTATAGCAACTGTGGCTGGCTGGATACCATTCACATTTGAACTGGTACCTAACGGTACCGTTTCTCTACTTTACTCTCTGTAATAACACAAAAAAGGTACAAACGTGTCGGCTATTTCTGTATACGAGCCCATATGTGAGTGCCACTCGCAACTCGTAGGAGGTTGGTGTAACTAAGATATTCGCTAAAATATATATTTTTATTGAATATTAGCGTCAATGGGAAAACTCTAAACTTTGAGTCGCACAAACGGTGCGACGCACAGAACCCTCCCCGGTTCTGATGCTGTTTCCTGTCCATTAACCCTCGCGCTGTACTATGCTCAAAATGACCCGGTACACTTGCCAGTAGAGGGCAGAAACCACAACACGGACATATGACATTCCGCGGTTTGCTCCCTCTGCTGCTAGTCTGCTGAAATGCCTTAGGACAGCACGAGGGTTAAGTCCTCCGTAGTCCCAACTCTACCGGTACAGCACTAATCCTTCTGTATCCCAGAATGCATTTCAGTTCTGTCGAGGCACTGGGAGCCATCTACACCACCCCTAGTGTGCCTGGTGTCCCTGGACAGCAGCCCAATATAGGTCCGGAGACACAGTCACTGGGCTGTGAAGAAGAGACTTAATCTGGTCTCGGGAAAAATGTTGACAACCCTTTCCCTTCTCTCTTTCTTTAGTTCTTTAGTCCTATTATCTCTCTTTCTCTCTGCATGTGTCTTTTGGTGTTCTCTATTTTCTGTCCTCTGTGTATTTGTCATCAATATGAATGTTTGTGCTTCCCGTGTTGCTATCTTTATCTCAGTTATTTTTCTTTCAATCTGGCTCCTCAATCTACAGTATACATTTCTCTCTCTCTCTCTCTCTCTCTCTCCCCTCTCTCCCCCTGCCCTTGGGCGAGCTGTTCTCTGCCTGCTGTAACAGACCTAAATAACAGCCTCTCACAGCTCGCGCTGAGCCCCAGACATGGCGGAGCGAACCAACTGCCTCAGCCCGTCGCTCTGAGAGGGGGGTGGAGAGAAGACAGCGAGAGAGCGAGAGAGAGAGAGAGAGAGAGAGGGGGACAAAGAGGGGCGGAGGGAAAAGAAGGGGTGGGGGGCAGGGTGCCGGCCAGCAGACCTTGCATCTCAGCAAATGACTGATCTGGTAATGGGACAAAACTTTATTCCCCATTCTTCTCTCTCTCCCTTTTTTTGTCTGCGCTGCTTTTGTGTTTCATATTTCAGCCAAACACACACACACACACACACACACACACACACACACACACACACAGAGATATGGTCCCTGTCTCTTTTCTCTCTCACTCCGTCTTTATGTCCTCGCACCTCCCCCCATTTCCCTTGCAGTAAATATGAGCCCCCTCCCCTCCCTGCTCCGAGCCCCCGTCTCTAATCATAACCATATTAAAGTCCAGCCACTGACTGCCCCAGAGAGAGAGAGAGAGAGAGAGAGAGAGAGAGAGAGAGAGAGAGAGGGAGAATGTTATGTTGTGGCTGAACCCAGAAACCAGATGCCTGGGTAAATCCCACCCCTTTGTCTGTTCCAGGGAAGAGAAGATGTTCAGTTCAATCTCTCTCTCTCTCTCTCTCTCTCTCTCTCTCTCTCTCTCTCTCTCTCTCTCTCTCTCTCTTTCTCACTGGGAGCGCTTCAACAGTGATGAATGGGGGCTGCCTTAGTCAATCCCCACAGTGCATTTACGCAGACATATACCCCCTATAACACAAACACGCCAAGCGCTGGACACACAGTCTCACTTGACCCGCGCTCTCATTTATCTCAGAACAATTTCAGGAAACAAGCACGCGCACGCATTCGCCGCAGGACGTCGAACGCTTCACCGAAGAACGCCACTGTCACTCAAACGGTATCGACACAAGACCAACGGTTCTACCAAACCACATTTCTTTGAAGTAACAATTTCCCCTTGACATATTGCTGTGCTGTGTGTGTCTTTAAAAACAATCCAGCTCGAATGCATAGCGGTGCCATCAGAGAGATGCTAAATCAAAAGGAAATCAATTGGTGGTCCAGGGTCAATAAAAAGCCTGTCACTGGCTCTAACTGTTGCACAGCAGACAGATAGACACTGGCTGGGCTAAAGCATACAATGCTCCACAATGGGAGATATATGATAATAGAATGGCTTTAGCCTGCGTGCCCTGCACATTCATCTCCCCCTGTCAAAACGGCACAAGTGGTACAGCCCGACAGGGAGAAAAAAAAAAAAAAAAAAGATACCATTTCCTGTCAATCTGTGCTGCTGGCTAGTCAAGTGTGCCCTCCTCCCTTGTGTCTCACACGAAAAGTATTTTCCCCCTGCCTTATGAAACAAATGTGGTTTTACGTTGCAGGCTGTTTTGAATCATTTTCATTAAAATGCATATTGACCTAAAGGCTTTTCCGCCACTGAGGCGCTCTTGTATATTTTCTTATGCTGGCATGCACGCTGTCATGTGCACACACACACACACATACACAGGCTTGCGCGCACACACACACAGACACACCCACACACACGCACGCACACACACGTAGTTAACAGCCCTTTTGTAGCATCAAACAGTAAAGAACATCAATAGTTTTAGCTTCTTTCTCCATACTATTGTCATGTCATAAACTCGTTTATGACAGGAACAAAGGGCCAGCCAAGTGCTGGCTAAAGTCTTTCCCTCAAATACAACTGCTAGCGATCAAAGAGAACCTTGCTAGCAGTTTGCTGTTTTGACAATGTCACCTTTTCTTTCGTCTATTTTGCCTCCTTTTCTTCCAATTCCCCTCATCCCCTGGATTTTCTGTTTGTGTGTTCTCTCGCTCCAAACCTTTTCCTAAGTAACTGAACCGAATGGGATGCATTATACATTAAGTCATCAGCGGACAGAGTTACATTTTATTATAGTCCAGCATTCTTCTCACACACGTCTTTTTATTATCTCCATCACTGGGAAAACGAGTGGGGACTAAGGCTCTCTTAAGGCGCTCATACTGTATGTCTGCGTAAGCTCGCCATTTTATGCCTGGGCTGTCGTCGTAGCAACACAGTTGACATGTGTTATCATTTGACCACACTTGAACTCTTTTGTTTAGTGATTTACTGCCCCTGTCTCTCCCTCTCGTGACTTTGACATTTTTTTTACCAGTCCAGAGAGGGTGGAGTTACTTTTAGTCCAGCTGTTGTCTAACTTTTTGTTTGTTTGTTTCTTCTTATTTTTTTAAATATTATTTATTCAAACTGCAGTTTGTAGGCTATTGGAAACATGGTTTTAATGTTAAGTTCATGTCTGTTAATATGGAGTGGTTTTCAAGTATTGCAAAGAGGAAGAATGCGCCGTCTACTTTCACTTAAGGGTGAGTGAACCATGAAACTATGTTATTTTCAGAGTGAACGCACATCTCTGTCACCATATACTGTAGAGATCGATTGATCGATTGATTGCACAGTATTCACAGGCCATCGGTTACTGCTCTCATTCCAAACAGGACTGCAACATGAATCACTGCATTACGATGTCGCTTTGTGCATATCACAAAACAATTGTACAGTAGGTTACCGTTACAGCATTAGGCTCTACTATGTGTGTGTGTGTGTGTGTGTGTGTGTGTGTGCAAGCAGTAGCATGGCTAACATAGCATTACAGTTAGCTATGCTAGCCAGGCTACTGCATGACTGTGTTGCATCTGACTGTAATTGAAATCATCACTAAAACTCATGCCAGTGGGTTTTTGATTGCCACATAGCCTAGGCCAAGGGTCTGTAACCTTTATTATCAAATCATTTAATTTATATCTGTCTGGAGCCGCAGAAAATATTATACAAGTTAGACTACCAACATTATCAACATTAGTCTTCCCAGGTCTTAGGAGTGTTTTTGAACTGCGGGGACAGTGAAATGGTAGGGGGTGTGGGGGCATGCTTTTACTAGCCTATGCCTAGCTACTGTGCACTCACAATTTTGAATTGATTAGATCCATTTGGATACTGGTGAAATCAGAGCACACAGGCTGTCAATATAAAATATCATTTGAGATTATATTTTGTTCTATATGATGTTTGTCAAAGCCACAGGGAGCCACTGTAGAAGAGCCTCATGCGGCTCAGGAGCCGCAGGTTGCAGACCCCTGGCCGAGGCTGTTGGGAAAACAAAGAGAAAAATATGAAAAAACGAAACGCCGAATCATCGTATTGAATAGCCAAATCTGATTCGACTGTCACCATTATGAGTCGGGTACAGTCGTATATACATTTACTATATACATACAGTATATACACATATATATTTATTTTGAATGTTTGTCACATTTGTTTATACTTTTATATTACATAGACCCACCAAAACGCATTCCGCGACCCCTTTGGGGGGTCCCGACCCCTACTTTGAAAAGCAGTGATCTAATACACTCCACATTGCTTCTGACCCAGGACCCACCCTCCCCTTCCTTCCTTCCCCAGCCAGAGAAGCTGAACTCTGGAAGAAACCCCCAGTGAGCCACTAACTTTTCCCCCTCAAGCTTCACCTAGCCTCCCTGCTCTGCTCGCTCTGTGGCTCACAAGCCTCTCCAATGCTCCTCGATTTCTCTCCCGTTTCCAACGTGGACTGTTCCAGACAATTCTGTCTTCTCTCCTCACTTCTTCAAGTTCCCTGTGGTCACTTTTGCTAGTTTGACTGCATGGTTTGAGTTAATTCAGTTAGCCACCCACTTTAGTTTTGGTTTAAAAACAATTCCCGTGAGGTGGCTGCCTACATTGGTCAGCCGTAGATGTGGCTGCCTGCCCAATGTCCTGAGGTGGCATCACCTTATGACATCATCATCCTCTTTTCATCTTTTCTTATCTTTTCTTGACTTAGAAGTAAGTAGAGATTTCTTCTCAGAGCAGATACTGTATATAAACAGTGGTCAAATAATAACATGTTTTATGGACAAAGCAAGACTTATT
>JAODUH010001676.1:0-12617 GCA_027564835.1 Typhlichthys subterraneus | reverse complement strand
CAGACAACACAGCCCTCAGGTTCATAGGGGCACCCAAACCTCTCCACCACGATAAGGTGATGGTTCCCGGAGAGGTCAATAGAACAACATTATATAAAAATAATTTGACTGCAGTTGTGTAGTGTGTAGGTTCATAGGGGCACCCAAACCTCTCCACCACGATAAGGTGATGGTTCCCGGAGAGGTCAATAGAACAACATTATATAAAAATAATTTGACTGCAGTTGTGTAGTGTGTAGTTTTTTCCCCCTTCACTTTCGGCAGATCAGATGTGTCTTGGTGCAAAAATCCACTGAAAACATCTCCAGGGTATATTTAAGTATATACAGTATACATACTATATATTGCATCTATTTTAATTAGATTCATCTGCAAGTACTTGCATATTTCAAATGTATTCAACCTCGCCGTCTGTTCTGAAAGTATGACTCTGTCACATTGAAAGTTTGCTTCTTACAGCAAAATAAGGTTAAGGCCTGTCAAGATTTGGCCCAGGGCAACTGTCCCCCAGTACACTGAGCATACAAATGGCATGTCCTTGCTATATTTGTTATTTCAGCATTACCTTTCAGAATGGCCATATAACAGGATTGCAGCTGGGCGATGCTATTTATAAGAATCCTTAAAAATATTTTTGCAGTGGCATACCAAATATCATGATTTATCTCACTTTGATAAAGCATATCACGCTAACTATAACGCACAATAACATAACCTTCTGAGCCCATGCATAATTAATAACAAATGAAAGCATTAGCAGCCCCATCATGTTAGATCTCAGCAGTAAAAACAGATTGAGTCTCAAACTGTCACCACTGCAGTGAATTGGTGTGTACTGTGAGTATTAATGGAAGTCCCTCTTCCAGGGAGTCTTGCTGACCTTGGTCTTATCTCTACGACCTCATGCATGATTGATAAATAAAAATGAAACCCAAACCGTCCTCCAAAGCCAGGGTATCTCATCTCATTAGGGAGTAGTACTTTTGGCAGAAATGAAGATGGGCTTGGCCGGTTTTATTTGACTAAGCATTTAATTCGTCAACCTACAACGTGCTTATTCTATTTACACACAGGGAACTGTGATACAAAACAATATCCTTGTGACTTCGCTTCTAGAATTGCCTTTAGTGATATGTCAATATATACCGCCTCTTGCCAGTAATAAACGCATGCACAGTAGCGACTAGTGGCTCTCCCTGTCCTGCGTGGTTCAAGGAAAATAAAACTGCGGAATCTGGGATTTTGTGCATAATATCATTACATTGATGTAAGCAATATTATTACTTCCCAAAACAATTTTCGCAGCCCCCATGCATTATTAAAATTATGAAAATAATAAATAATTGTATATCCTTGATCATTTATAACTGTTTGCTTTAGGCTATAGTTCTTTACTGTTTGCAGTTACCATAATTGGTGTGTCACCCCTAAAATGTATGGTTGTACTGCTTGTGTGTGAGTAGAAAATTAAGTTCCCAGTACAGAGTAAACAACACAATGTTTGCTTCTAGGAAATCTTTAGAGGAACATTAATAATTATATCTATAGTCATATGACCACTCGATATAAGAGCATAGCTGTGTAACAATGTATACTTCCTTTCAAATAAGGGTGTATTGTTCTGAATTGCATTGTTCTGAATTGTTAATCAATATTCCTCCTTGCCAATAAGACTCTTCCTAAAATGTTTTCTTGTATTGTAATCAATGTAATCAATGTATTTCTCATATTCCTTTTAATGCAAACTCATAACGCGGGCAACTTCCAGATGAATAACCCGGCAGTACAATATATGGCTATTAGTAGTGCATTCATATGACCTCACAGATGGTTTTACGGGACAGACGGTAACATAAAACCAAAGGAACGTTTTCATGTTTCATGAGGCTGCCTGAGAATGATGATTAGCCATGTAATTACTTCCACAAACATATCCATTGACACAAAGCACTGTCATAGAATTTCACTATAACACTTTGCAATACGACAGTTGTGAAATGTCTATAATTATCTTTCATTTGTGATGATATGATTATTATAAAATGCAACATTGTTCACATACACACCCACGCGCGCGTGCACAAATACGCTCGTGCGCGTGCACACACACAAACACACACACAGAGGTGGTGTAAGGTGTTGTTATATTTGTTTGTCTGCTGGTTTCTTCCTTTTGTTTGTTATGAAATGTATGTTTTACAGCTCCATTGGTTGTTTCATGTCCTGCCATGGATATGATCATTTTGCTATTCTTTATGGCGTTCCCTGTGTGTCTCTACTTCAGCAAATACTGTAAAATGAGCTATGCCTAACTTCTGTAGAAAACTTCCTGAGCAACTAAATCATAAACATTGGCTTAGGAAATTCAGTCACATTTGTAAAGTATATTTATGCAATGACACTAGAATAACTTTGTATGTCCTTATCCAGGAAAAGTATATGTAGCAGCCATAGGTTAAAACAAGGAAGATGTTTTTAAGCAAAAATAATACCTTAGCAATGAAATATGGATTAAAGAAGTATTGTGTAAGCACTCTTGGCATTGAACAATTTCTAGTATTATGAAATATTCTGTTCTACCAGGTAAACATGCAAGATGTCTTAGTACGACTACTGTTTCCCTCTAATCATAAATAAAGAAACACTTCTAAGCAGGGCAGGTAGTACATGCTATTCCTTTAATAAATATAATAAAACAACCTAACTAGCAAATGTTATTTAAAATGCCGAGTATGACAACAGTGGGCATAAACAAAATGTACAGTACCTCTCATTATTGATGTAATATGTGTTCCCTGAAATCATTAATTGTTAGCCATCAATTTAACATTAACTACAAAGACATATTTAATACTTTAATTATCACTTCCATAAGGTTACCTTTGGACAACAAATATCCCAGTAGCCTATCAATCCCAGTACTGTATACATTAGTATTCAACTGTGTCCTTTAAATCTCTTGTTTGAAATACATGTATGATAATTCTATAAGAAAATATTATTTTACAACACAGCCACTGATAGATGAAGCCTTTGCATCTCTAATAATCCAAGATTGGGTCTTCTTGTGCATCTTTGTTGTTCCTCCATCATTTTTAGTAATAAAATGTAAAACTTAAACAACCCATAATGATACCTGAGGCCGGCAATATCATCTGATGGTCGCTAACAACCATACATTTTCTGAATTAGAAACAAGGGGAGCTCGTCAGATGATAATAATTGTCCTATTATTGTAGCGTCCCTCTAATCACCATTACTGTGGCCCAGGAGATGTGCAGCATCGCTGTGTGCTCCTTTTCTCTCTCCTCTGCTTCTCCAAAGGCTGTTGGCGTGACGGCATGGCAGAAAATGGCCTCATCGCTTAGCAACGCTGCGGTGCAGATATGATAGACGATGAGAACCTTCCCCTCTAAACTCAGGGCTGTGACCTCGTTGCTACTAATGTTACATGTAGGCTTATCCTGACCCTATACAGATAAAGGGGCCAAACTCATCATCACACCGTACCCATCAGTCAGCCCGCGCTGGGCCAGCATCAGCTGGTCAGGATTCTGCAAGATGAAGGGCATTTAAGGCCCGGACCATACAGAAGGATATTCAGCCTCATTGTCCCCAAGGTGTCTCACATCAGGCATGCCGAGTAGAATACTTGACTGCAGGTGTGTGTTACGTTCGCTCGCACCCTGTGAACTGTCAGAGCATTTCACGTGCGACGCGAACACGCTTTAATGGATAACGATTTCTCAATTGCAAGGGAACTCATTTGTCAGTTTGCTTCATTCAGCGTCT
Source organism: Typhlichthys subterraneus (assembly GCA_027564835.1). NCBI lineage: Eukaryota > Metazoa > Chordata > Actinopteri > Percopsiformes > Amblyopsidae > Typhlichthys > Typhlichthys subterraneus. The sequence goes on along the minus strand of JAODUH010001676.1, from coordinate 8,825 downwards.
TCATCTCCTTACAGTTTCCCAGAAATGCTTGCTGAACCGTTGAATTATATAGCTATCTCCTGGGCTAGCCTGTTATTGAGGGACAGGGGTTATGCAAGCCGTTACTACGGGAATATAACCAGGTGACCCTGACACAAATCATTTTGTGATAACATGTAATCCCAAGTGATGCAATGGCGACTCCAATTACATGCACTGTAGCCATGACTGTCAGGTAGGCTATGACGCTAATACAACTTTGAACTGAACAATAACAATAATACAGAAATGTGCACCTTTTATCTTCTAAATGCAGCTAGCGCTCAGAGTAAGATAACAGGTCGTTGTGATGATTTCTTCCTCACATTTAATATAAGCCTTTAGCTTGTTGATGCTACAGTATGAACAGTCAACCACCTGCATACAGTACAGAGTGAATGGTTCATGCTTCATACATATGACTGGAAAAGCTGCATGTTCAACTTCGTAAATATGAAATTAATAAGAGCAGCATCTTTTCAGCCAAATACAATACTCAACACTACATTACTCTTTAAGGTAATGTAGCAGAGCTTTAAGCATAGATGACAGGCAAAGCAGAGAAGACTGTCACAGAAAGTCTCATGGAACATCCCTTCATGATAACTGATGAAGTGGAATAGCATTAATAAATGTATTAGCTAGTCCTGGTAGCATAAAAGTAGCCTATGATGTTGGTCACTTAATGAGACCAGGTTATGTAATCCAATCGAGAGCACACACACACACACACCGTAGAAAAACAGGCCTAGTGTCATGGCTCACCATACTGCATGTATGTGTGATGACATTACACTACACTGTGATTACTGTACACTGTACACTCCTCAATCATACATCCTACATTGAATCACTAGGTGCATTCAGCCACAGTATGACTGCACAGGAGAAATACATTAACCCCTACATCACTAGGCCAGATGTGAATATAACTTTAATATACACGTCTGGCCTATGGAGGCCAGACTATCTTCTCTCATACATGTCTAGTTACAATTAATATTATCAATAGTAACTAGACATATATATGAAAAAATAACCTTAACTCCACAAGTTGGGGGAGTGGGGTGAAGTTACGTGCACGACCCACTTAGGGATGAACAGGTTTTAAGGTCCAACGGGTCATTACATAATTTCTCTGTAAAATAACAGTATGATAGTTAAAATGAATAGCAGGAGATGAAAACAAGGACAATATAAGGTGATGCTGCAGTTTTTTCCTGATGTCAACATTTTACGCAGCGCATAAAGACTATACAGGGTTTTAAACAAGTTTGTAAAGGGAGATTATGATAATAATAAAAATAGCTGAAGGAATTAAAGAGATATATATAATTGATCATAATAAATATTCACTGGTTGTTATTGACGTTGGCGGCCATGTTTGCTGATTAGTGCAAACATAGTTTCATAAATGTTAGTGCAACTTCAAGACACAGTAACATACATTTGTCATTACTTCCTCTGGTGGCTAGGATCTTCTATTGAACAGCATAATTTAGAAACAATGTCACTTTGGCCATTATTCTATTTGAGTTATAATGCCTATTTCTGTTTGTACCATCCTTTAACTAATACTGTAAACGTTAGAATTACATCAATAACTGTTTCACCTTCACATCTGGTACTTCTAACAGCACTGGCTCTGTAAATAGGAACACAGTGGTGCACACCACAAACAACAGCAATATCCTAGCCCAGGGGTTCCCAAACTTTTCCATGCCAAGGCCCCCCAAATAGCATTAGCTTCAGGGGTCCACCTTTTTCGAGATGTTTTTAAAAACCCTTTCCCATTTCCTTACTTTTATTTAATGCAATAAAGAGTCATTTTATATTTAAAATATGTTATCATTCCATTGTATTCAACATTATTGTCTTTTCTAAAGGTTTATATGCATTGTTTCAGTTCTTTTACAACATGAGCGCATACAGTTACCAGATCAACACTGACAATTAGTGATTAATGATATAGTTTTCCTGGCAGGCAATTTAGAAAGGGTCATGGTAAATAAAATATGCTGTATATTTATCTGAATTCTGCTTTATAATAAATACTTATCTAGAATCATTTTAAATAAGAAATAAAATGTTTAATGATTATTAAAAAAAATGTTTTGTGTGCCATTATTTCCAATATGCTGAGGCCGCCCTGGTTTCCCTGGCGGGACGCGGCCCCCACTTTGAAAACCACTGCCTTCACAATGCTTGTCCAATGTGTGGGGTGGAGCTTCTGAAGGAGCACCCAATGGAATTGAAGGGAGCAGTGGTTTTGTTTTGGTCTAGTTCAAATATCAACAAGCTCCAAAATGTGCACGTAATACTGAATTTGCTCTTTTTAATTAGTTAGACCCCTTTGTTAGAGAGTCAATGCAAAACTAATATGTTTGCATATCTTAGTTTAAAGTTGAAATGCTAATTTGAGCTAGCAGAACACAATTAGCAAAAGTATACTGTCAACAAATATGTTTTAAGTTATGATATAAATTAACTTGTGATTGATGAAATATACTAGTTTATTTGAGATATTCAAAAAGGTGTAATCATTTTAAACTTAATTTTCTGGGCCAAAAAAAAGTATAATACTGTATGTAAAATGGATGTTTAGTTTAGCAGTTAAAAAATATTTCACAGCTCCTAATCATTTTTATTGTTTTAGAATCATACCGATTGTTTACAGGTTTTGTGGAGTCCCATGGCATATTCACAAAAATGATTTACAACTAAAATCAATTAACAGATTTTTGGAGTTTAAAATTAGGGTATAAAATAAAAAGGATAAAATCATTTGAAATCCTTTGAAGCACAGCACAGTACAGCATGGCATTGACAGCTACCATGGGCTTGGCGATAAATTTCCCACTGTGGTCTGTCTCCCATAATGAAAATTTATGTACACAAGATATTATTACATATTGCACCACAAAGATTTTCCCTGGAACAACAAAACTCAGCAACTGAGGCACATTTGAAAACAGGAAGTCCGTGCATGTGTGCAGTGCTATGTCTATGTGAAATTCACTTCATGTCCTCTCAGGAAAAAATACCACTGTGCTTATTATAATGGCAGATTATGATGACCATTTTTTTTATACATTTTGGACAAAAAAAGTACAGTTCTCTGTCTGTTCACAAGCATTTTTTAATTATTTTCTGTTGTGACTGCATGATTTCTAGGTTACTTTTACGTTTATTTAGTTTGTAGCCTAATGCTAAGTATATTTGTGCAAAGTATACTTAGCATGTATAACGTTAACTATAAAAAGTATACTGTAACTGACGTGACGTCAGTTACAGTATACTTTTTATAGTTAACGTTAACAGAAATGCAAACTAGATCAACATCTAGTTAGCATTTTCACATGCTTTTTTCATATCCTGCTCCCAATAAGTAAATATTCAATTATGCTGGCATCATCCTTTAATAACAAATCTGGACACCAGGTGTACAGACATTGATCCACTAAATTATCATCTTGCTAAAATCACAGGACTTCTTAAGCACCCTTGCAGTACATACTGCAGCTTTAGTGTGTGTATTCCCAGATATGCATCACCATGGTAATGATTGCTATAGTGAACATTTTATGTTCCATTGTCCCCATCACACAGAAACCTAAGGAAAAAGCTTTCAAGGCTGGAGCTTAACTCCTGTCAGTCTCAATTTGTTGTTCAATCACAAACAGACGAAACAGAAAGATCACCTCTTAAGCTGTCACCCACTAATAAGTGTTGCTAATTAATTTTATGGATATCTGCCAAGAAAGGTTTTTCTTGATTAGCATTAGGCTGTTTTACATTCAAATACTTCAGCGGATTGGATATCTTAACACAAACACTGACATTTTTCATTTGATGTTATCACACAATGCTGCAGGAAAGAGAGAATAAATTATCCTGTTTTATATTCATTAGGGTCATAAATAAGGTGCTCCACATTTCAGTCCGCTTGTCGCAGAAGCCTGTTAGTGCACTTATCATATTATATAGTGTTGTTGTTGCATTCATGTTGTCTGTTCATGTGTTACAAACAGACATGACTGCTAGTAAAAGTTGTTAAAAAACATGTTGGTGCTTCTGACCTAAAAATGTTGCAGGATGCATTAGTGCTGCAAGGAAATTATTATATTGCTGAAGTGTGTGGCATTTGCTGTGTGTATTGTTGGATTAAATAACACTTAAATAGAACAGCGCACAATATCGATCTAACAATATCGATCTATACTATATATACTGTATATACCGTAGGCTATGGATTTGAAAATCTATAAACACGTAATCTTTGGACTGAAATCATCCTTTAAAACACCAAATAATCCATTTTAAAAAGACTTAATATAATCCCATGCACGCCACACCAAGATGTCTTAGATATCACACATCTGGACTAATGTCAAATGTAAAATATATGCATGCTTCTATTACTGAATATGATTTCCTACAATGACAAATAATTTAAAGATAGAGCCAAATGAATAACTGTTATTGGAAAATAGATTCATCATTTTCATTTCAAGAGTAAGTGAAAGACCATGAATAACATATCGTATTATGATTAAACCATGGCCAAATAAAGGGAGTCTTAACTGGTTCCTGCTTCATCATCGTCATCACTGATTGTGTACAGCATGTGAGTAGTATTTCCTTTAGTGTTCCTAGGAAAAGAGTAAAACCTCCTCTATTGCCATAGGAACAGAAGGAATGGTTCTGTGCCACATGAGCATTCATCATAATGCATTCATAAGAAGCCTCAACGCTGTTACACTGCTGCAGACTGTCCGGTGTCTGGATTCACACTGGGACTATATGTTTACTAGGTCAATCACCTGCCACCAACTCAGTCTTTCTGATTGGAAATGATAGGTATTAGGTGGATTGCTACAAGATAGTGGTCAGTGATGGTGCACTGCCATAAATGGTTATGGCATCTAGTTGATTGTTTGTATTCCACTGTTTACTGTCTTATGTGTTGATACTAACAATACCTGTTCATATATAATAACAAAACATATTTGGCTTCAGGACTCTGAAAAGAAAATGTAAGGTAAATTATAAATATTAATTTTTAAGTTGTTGGTGCTATGATGGACATGGGGCAGACACCCGCACACACCAATTGTAACCGTGTAAACCATGACAGCATGGGTTTTGTTTAGAATGCCAAAGAGCATGAATATGTTAAATGGATGCATTTACTTTGAGCAATGACAGTTCACCTTAGAAATGCTGAAAGTTAATAATGCAGATTGCATGTGTCCTTCAACGTCAAATAACATTAGCTGCCCCACCCAGAAAGAAGGGTTTCAATTTGTTTCAATTAGTGGTGCAGTGCTATTAACAAATGCAATAAGAAGCACTCCCACCAATTGAATTGCATATGTACATGGAGGGAAAGAATGAAACCAGTCTGCTTTATTAGAATAGATAATGAACTTGAAGTTGTTGTCACAGTGCATGAATAATAGTTAAAAGAGAAAAGAAATGTCATTGCTAATGTTAATTATGTACTGTATGTATTTTTGATGTACAATCACACGAAAGAGATTTGCTTACGGGTGACAAGGGTAGGTAGTTGTAAAATCTATCAAAATATGTTTGTTATTTGGTCAAGTTTAGCCTTTTTTACATACTGATCTAATATGATGTATTTTCCCATCCATCTTACGCCAACAAAAGGCACAATTGTTATATGTAGCAATATGCTGGCAAGTAGGGCTTAAGAGAAACTCATCCTTGCATGTTGACGTCATCTACAATCTGATTTAAAACAAAGTTGTTCAAGGTGGAACTTTATGTAATGGTGTCCTATCAATATCACAATTGCTGTACAATACGTAGGCCTACAATATTAAAGTTTTTTCCGGCACACTTAAGCTAATATGGCGAACATTTAAGTGAAAATACACATTCTACCTGCCGTTCCTGCATGCTCTCGCACGAGCTCCCCAGAGTGCTGACAGCTGCTCTGAGGCAGGTGACAATCAGGGCCTCCCACACCTGTTTCCTATGTGGATGATTGCTGTCAGTGTGTGTGTGTATACAGTATATAGTGTTGGTGTTCTTTGCTTTCATTTCTGACTAGCAGTTTTTTTGCTCTTTTGTTGATATTAAACATTTTGATTTAACTTCATTCCCTCGTTGTTGCCTCGATTCTTAGCACATTACATAAGCTGACATACCAGATGGATTGTTAGTCACAAGTCCATCTGGGGAGCCGTCCATCGAAACTATTTGTAAAGGGCAGGCAGGTTTAGAAAATACTTGGCAGTTGATTGGATGAACCATCTGGTTGATTTCACTGTCGGTAAACCTTAACCACGCCCGTATAGCTATCAATATGACGCTGATTGGTAAGTTCAATTGCTACTCGGACACAATCGCAATGATTGCTAGGCTTCCTAGACTGATTCTTCCGGCGACATTAACTGAAGCTCTCAAGATCAGGACAGTTTCACGAGGCTATATAGTGTACCCTAAGCTAAAGGCTGAAAGAAAGGAAGCATTGAAGCACCTTTCTTTATTAGCAATAGATTTTAAACAGCTCTTATCATGGCTGCGACTTAGATACTTAAGGGTCATTCACTCAGTTCGGATGCAGCCCTCGTCTTGGTCTCGGACCAAGAGAACTCAGGATTTTACTTCAAGTAAGACCACATCTGCGAGAACAAATGATTGCCACCAGGTGCATATCTAATCAGAATTGTTGTGATTGGAAGCGAAACCTCCCGCTTCAAAAAGAGGTGAATGATGTAACATAGGACTGAGCAATTAACCAAAAATGTATCAAAACATTTAGAACCACTTAATTTTGCTCATGTCGCTGAACTCGGTTATTAATAGGCCTACTTTCCAATACGTGCATTCAACTGTAGGCCTAAAGAAAATATAATGTCATGCCTCCGTCCAGTCCAACAACATTATGCGATGAATTGCACACATGCAAAATATACAACAGGCTACTGCACGGTCAATGCAGTGTATGCAAGAAGGCTAAATGCTGTATCTTCATTAGCAATAGAGAGTAGCCTAGCAGAACCCTCTGAAAACTCTTCAGCTTGCTACGCCTCCAGTGTGCAACAGACATTATACCTTAAGGGAATTCCCTGTCCCTTTGTAGTTCGTTTGGATACATTTTGGCTTCAGTGAGATCGACATCGAACAAAATAATGTTAAATGTAAACACTGCAGAAAAACATACATTTTGGCGAACAAAAGTAACACAGCCAGTGGAGAGAGTGATAGGACACAACTTCTGAGAGCAAAATCCCAATGTTTTTTTTTATGAGAACGAGGCTCATTAAATACATTTACAATATGCCTATATTTTTGCAATATGCCTATATTCAAGTTCCACATTTTATCATGTCATGCATTGTGGTACTCCCACTGGTCAGGTCTCGGTCTGGTCTCGGTCTGGTCTCGGTCTCGTCTCGTTTCGGTCTGGTCTCGTCTCAGCCCGAGACACCCTGGTCTTGGTCTTGTATGTTTGCCTACTGTATTCAGTATGTAATAGAAAGTAACTAATTATCCGATGTTTCTAGTATATCATCACAGAATTAATTTTTATATCTCACTTTAGTTTTTTCAATGGCTTCAGAGAAGAATGTGCCAAATCTGCAATATAAGTCATCTTCATGCTCTGTCAAAAAAATATGTTCTTGACTGTAATAAGTACATTTCTAGGGACAACTGGAGCAACAGATGATAAGATTTGAAATGATGAATAGGGCACTGTCATCAGTTATTGCTGTGCATATGGGTCAGAACACTTTGCATGCTCTGACACAGCTCAGAGGGAACTTAAATGCTCCCCTGCTGCACGCTTATTTTAGATGCAGCTATCAAATTAATATGATAAATGTAATTTACCCTGGGCAGGGTATATTTATATGAATCACCATAATAATGAAAATCACTACATTCTACTTAGATATATATATAACACGCATTGCCATGCCTAATATAAACATCAGGTCCAATGTTGCTCAGGAATTATAATGTTACAATGTACTTATTACTCCTTCAAAAAGTAAGAATATTACTTTAGTCATTGCTGGGTATAAAACTTAATTAGTTACCTTACTAGTAACATAACTTTATTACTTTCACAATCACTGCCCTGCCTCACCCCATCTGAAAAAAGACAACTTGTATAGCCAGCTCATTTTATAATTGAATCCTCTGTACTGGAACAATAATGAACCTTAGGAGTCAACAACCAACAAAATAGAAAACATTGCAGCCTCTCAAACCAGATTGGACAGGTCGGTGTAAGCATTAATGCAGCATTACTTGGTTTCGTAATTGTAATATTATTACTGTTTTGGAAATAGTAATTTGTAACACTACTAGTTACTGAAAAAGTAAGAATATTACTAGTTATTATTACAGTACCTAGCTACTAGTAACTAGTTACTGCCCAGCACTGATCAGGTCATGTATTACTGGTAAGGCATCAAGGATGCTGGCACACATGGAGCTGGGCTAGGTGTCGGTGTGCACCCCTCCCGTCCCATCCCGCATACACACACACACACACGCACGCACACGCACACACACACACACACACACACACACACACACACTCACCTTATTGTGTGCATCTGTGTGGGAGGGTATCTACATGTTGGGGTTTCACTTTGGTTCTTTGTTGGTCATTGTGTGTCTGTATGGTGGTTCACATGTGTACGTTCTACTGCTGGCTATTAATACACATTCCCTGTGTCTATGTCGTGTTACGGTTCGCGGCCGTGCTCGCGCTGGGAGGCGCGCATCGGGAGGATCAGCACAGGACAGCGCCCCCGGACCAT
>JAODUH010001675.1:0-12619 GCA_027564835.1 Typhlichthys subterraneus | reverse complement strand
GGTGAGAAGCTCAGCTATCCGTGAGGAACTCGGAGTAGAGCCGCTACTCCTTTGCGTCGAAAGGAGCCAGTTGAGGTTTTATCTGATAAACTAAAGAAAACACTTACAGTTTAAACATTGGGATCTGTCACCTGATTTAAACTGGACGTGCTTTATTTAAACAGGGTATACAAAGGAGATGGTTACCAGAGTGGGCAACAAAAACTAAAATATGCTACACCATTAGACCATTTTGTCAATAAGGAAGCATGTTGAAAATTCAGGTGATACAATTTTTTGATGTGCTGACATCGGTACTGGGCAGATTAAATGTATAGTCTGCGATTGCAAGCTAACTGTAAGATAATAAATGTATTGTAAAATTCACCAAATATCTCCTATTTTACCGCTGTGCGCGTGTTGAAAAAATAATTTGGTAGGTCTACTGTACTTCTACACAGCCCTGGCTTCATAAATACGAACACAACCAAAGTGGTGAACATTGCTCACAACAAAAATTCCTAGGCTTCGCAATGCAGTTCAATGTGTAAGGCGTAGCTTCTGATGGACTTTGTTTGGCATTGAGCTCTAAGTTAGCAAGCATTCTCAAGAATGACAAACCCTGCCTTTAATTTGTATGGTTGTTGTCCTTAACCAGTTCTGGATAATACCTGGTGCATACTTCATACTGTACTCATCAGCAGGATGAGCACTAGTGAAGAGTATATTTGATAAATTACTTTATATTGAGATTCTCTTTGTATCTCTGAAATGTTATGGGCTATCAACCAAATTCATGTTGATCGATGTTCGGAAGTATGAAGCATTCAGAATGTGCATATGTGTCATAGGTGTTTTATTTCCACATGAAGGTGACATGCCAATTTCTATTTCAATTCCATACAAGTCTATGTCAGTGTATATTGCATGCAGTTGATCCTGGGTTGTGATGTAAAATCACTTAAACATCAGAAATGCATTGCCAAGAGGCATTGCAACAAAGTCACCCCCGCACCATGCCCAGTGCATGCAGAACAGAGACTGATTCACATTGTGATTCATGGAGTCTGCCTTATGAAGCCCATGATTTAACATATAACTGATGGTTTCCTGGGGACCACTCACAAACCGTTGATGAAAGAGTCTGCATTACGGGGCACAGGTCACCTTTCTCAGCCAAGAAGCTTGAGTCTACAGGGGACTGATACAGTAATTGTTAAAGGCAGGGTCATTCTCAAGAACGCTTGCCAACTTCAAGCTCAAATCAAACTCCTTCAGAAGCTCCTCCACACACATTATTACATATTGCAAAACCAATGGAATTGTTATTATGAGCGGTGTTCGCCACTTTGTATGTGTTTGTATATGGAGTCAGGGCTGTGTAAACATACCAAACAATTTTTTCAGTATGCACAGAGAACGCTAAAATAGTGAAATGCAAGGAGATATTCTGTGAATTTGACAAATAGTAAAAAATAAAAGAAGCAATAGCTGCCTATATTTTTAAAGCTCGTCTCACATTATTGTAATGTTAATCCTATTAAAAAATGTTTTGTAACACCCAAAACAAATAAAAGCCAAATTTTGCATGATCGTGAATGTTATGATCATGTTATTTAAAAAGGGACAATAACAAGTGCTGTCCTATTGTGGACATACCATATGCTCACTTACACAGACATCAGAGCTCTCAGAAGAGTTTTGAATAGCCATGAAAGTGTGCGTTATTTGTTCTCCAAATGTAAGAAAGTATTAATCACAATAAATATATTGATTGATTATACATGATCTGTGAGCAAAAGGCAATACTCCTGGGAACCAAAGGAAAAAATGTGTCTTACAATTTAGACTTTTTACATTTTAATTGTATTTTATATTTTAGAGAATGTCCACTGTGGTGGACCAAAGGACCTTAGCTACACTATAAAATTATAATTATTACAACAAAATGCTATAAAATCTTCTGAATCATCCTCAAATCAATAATACAATAGGATTAGGCTAAATCAAATCAAAACCTCAAAGATTAGATTATGGACTAGGCCTTCATCATTTTTGTGGGATCACTGATCCACCTGAACTCTGGTGCTTCCACCTACACAGGTAGAAATGCTGCAATTTCTGGAAGAAATACAGACACTATATTCATGCACATTTAGATCAAAATAGATTATTTTTATTGTGTACCCTACAGTACAATGCATACTGATTTCAGTTACAGAACAGATTTAATATATGATAGAACCCTGCATGACTGGCATGAAATAGCATGCATGACTGCTTTAGCCAACTTTGGATAAAATGATAAAGTAGTCACGATAAAGTGAGCATAAACTAAATGGTATTTTTATATGATAATTATTGGGTACATTCACTACATTGTGCACTACTAATGGAATGCATACTGAAGCTAGCACAAATTACAATAAAATATACACTTTCCAATAAGTACAGTATCTGCGATCCACAAGAACAAACAATATTTACAAATTACGAGGGGGAAAAGAGATTGTGGATATAAATGCTCTTTTGCTGTAAAAACAGCATCCAACAAGTTAAACCCTGATTTGATAATAACAAGATAAAAACTGGGACGGAATTGAACATGATGGTATGGGATTATGAGGCAGTAATGTTATCATGCATACAGACAGATTAGCGGAACTGGCTTTAGCTATCCTCACAATTTTCTATGGGAACGTTTCTTCCATGTGTATAGCCTATAAAAAATTATGAGAAAGCCTTCCCACAGAATATAGGTCAATGGGGGAAAGTCAAGAGGAGATTAGAATTAGAGAACAGTGTGCCCAGCAAAACATATGAAAAGTGAACCCCTGGGTTAAAAGTAAAGTAGCTTCTTTGGAGCAAGTTAAAGTTAATCTCTGACCCTTTTGATGCAGAGTCCTTCAGTGTACTGTGTGTCGTCCTGTCACCTTTTGACAGCCACCAATTAACAATTAATTATTCACACTGGAAAAGAAAATATAATTTTCATATTTCCTTTCCTGTCTTTACCTTCTTTCCTCTTACAAGACTGCTGTTTATAATCTTTGCATATTGGACTATTATCTTGCCTCATGCTCATCTTTTAGAATCCTCGATATATAGCCCAGTAGAGTCACTGTACTGTATGAAATTCAGTCGCAAGTCTCATATTGAGTTTCATTTGTGGCTGTCAGTCAAAGTGCTGGTCAGAAACAGAGGCTGCCTTGCCATTTCACAAATTAATTTCCCTCTTGTACTCTGAATGGATTCTGTGTGAAACCATTTCGGTTTACACCAAATGACAAACAACTGAAGAACACTACCTTTATATTTACCCAATGTATTTTATAATTCATGTATTTTAAATTCATCACAAAGAAATGATCTAAGATAGTGAAATAATTCTGTAGCTCTTCTGAAACGCTAAAACACTCCATCTCACTGTAGAATTCTACCCTGCAATATATTGACCCTGACAAGCCCACAGTAGTGAACTAGCAATACAACTATTGAGGCCAAAAGTTCAATGCAACATCTTTCAATCAAATCAATAATCCAACAACAGCAAATAGGCAAATACAAAAGTAGCTCAAGCCCATACATGGATATAGGCTATATAATATATATTATCCAAGACATAGTTATACAGCCTCTTCAGGCATATATATATATATATACTGTATATATTTTTTATGCTATTGGTATGGATGAGATGTTATTTCATCAAAGAGGTTAATTATCTCTCACACGCACGCACGCCGCACGCAGGCACACACACACACACACACGCACTATTATCTACATATTATCTACACTCCCGCCAAAATTGAACGCGTTTTTACATAGAAGTAAACCAGCAGCTAAAATAATTCATTATAGGCTATAATTGCAAAATCGATAGGTGTAGGACTGCTGCGAGCTAATCAAGAAACTGCAGCAAATCATAGGCTGTTTATTTGCTTAAATGTATATTGAAAACTCAAGTAGAACGTTCTTTAAGAAAGAAAACTATATTTGAATGGCACATCATCATTTGAGCTTTAACCCGGTGTCGTGTCGCCGCCGCGTTCAGGTGACATATGAATAAATAATTGCGCCGTCACATCGCTTTCCAGCAGGCATTTGCTACTTGAGTTAAACCCAGCATACCTGATACCTCTGCAGCATGCATAACGTAACTAGGCTGCTGCGAAAATGTCACCAAACAACTGCAAACTTGACATATTCGACTAAACACGTGAACTAGCCTATACAGTATCTACTGATTAATTGTATCATGTAATTCCCTTACGATTTGCACGCCTCCGAAAAATTTAACTTTATCTAGGCTACCAACAAGTTTTAAAAATGCATTCATGCAATAGGTTATAGCCTATTTGAATGAGTTAGACGCAAATTAGCAATGTAAGTGCTAAAATAAGCAACTCGTGAAAGTGACAATTATGATGTAACTTACAGTTTGCTCAGAATATCCTTCTCAACTCAAAATGATTGAAATCTGTTTTTGATGTTGATTTTTTTGTCCATAAAATTTTGGATTAGTCGTGTAATATTGCCTTACCTGCCTCGTCCGTGCCTGGAGACTCGATTGACTGTCCTGCTGTGATGCGTTTCGAAGTGTCTGCGACTTCCCCCCCCCCCCCCCTCTCTCTCTCTCTCTCTCTCCCTCTCTCTCTCTCTCTCTCTCTCTCTCTCTCTCTCACTCTCACTATACTTCTCCGTTCACTCAATTACCACTTTGAGATTTAATAATTTAGCTCAGTACAGTTCTAAACTTTAGCCTACTTGACTGACGCTACGGTAAAGTCCATCGAATGAACCACCTACACCTGCTGGACTCTTTTGCATAATGCACACTGTTCCTTTCCAGTCTGACTCGCGATCGGGCTTTAGGCTACATTCCTTCAGCTCTCAGACTCAGGCTAAAACATTTAGGCGATTAAACATTCGTGTTGCTCCAAAGACTGCTAAGCAACATGCTTGTGTTATAGACCAATTAAAAGCGAATGAAAAACGTAGTTATGTAATACATAATGAAAGTCTTGAATTTGAACAAATACATTTATCAGTTATGGCTACCCATCACACAAATGCGAATGCTGGTAAATATATCAAAATATTAAAAAAATATTTGAACATGGTGTAGGATATGTAGCCTCTGTAAACCTAAGAAACAAGGTTTTATAATTATTTAATAATGTAATATTCAATTATAGGTGCCTTTCCATACCCAAACCAGGTTGTTTGTGAAACTTATAGCCGCTGCAAGCGCGAGCAACGACAAGCCAATATGATAGCACCATCTAGTGTAAAACATTGGGACTATGCTACAAATAAAACGCGAATGCCGATGACTGAATTAATCTATTACCATAAAGATCTCTGAGGTGAGATAGTCTAGATTAACTGAAAATCCAATCTCATTTCAGCATGCCACCAGGGAAGTGTGTTTCAAGCCCCAATCTAGATGTATTATCCATATTTATTATTCAGACTTATCATCGCATTCATATTATATAATATAGCCTAATTATATTGTTATATGTGATTTCCTGCAACTGGATTTCATATGAAACACACCAGAAGATTATTCGGGCCATTAGGAACTTCGTTTGATGATTTGACATGATAGTAGTCATGATGACAAGATGCTGTAACCAAGGGCTTAGGAGTATGTTTGATATTGGGGGGACACATTGTCTACTATAAATCACAACCCACCCATTGGCTAAAATAGTGTATGAATCTCTAGCGGCATGCCATGCAGAGGTAATCTGCTATATATATATAAATAAGTAGCCTACTATTACCAGTAGCCTATACTACTAAAATACCTTTAAATCATCCCATTACCCTAGTTTAATACACAATTTGAAACTGCGAACGAAAAATATAGTAGGCTACATAAGAAGTGAATTTCAGGGATTCTACCTCCCCCACCGCAAGTCCTCAAATACAGCAAAAACGTATGTATTGAGACATGGCCAGGGCCAGCATTTAAACAACAACATGTTTTAGACCAGAAAAGGTTTATGCTGTTTTCGTTACTGGGCAATTTAACCATTACCAAACAATACTGGAAGTTTCTGCTGGTGGCGATATACAGTAGTTCCAATAAGATGTACTAGACTAGAGTAGCAACCAAAAAAGCATAGCAACATATTTCCTTAAATATCTGTCCGTGTTTATTGTTTGACAATTCCATTAAAAGGTAATGCAACTTAAACATAGATATCACGAAACCATAACTTAAAGTAGCACTGCAATTTAGATTATACACAACCCTTCCTTATCATATAAAAAATAAGATGTTTGACATCTAGCTGGAGTAAACTGAAAATAGTAAGTGTCTATTATTAGACAAGTCAAATAATGTGCTAAATGTGTAACTTAAACATGGAACTACATGGTACAGATTCAGAAAATCTTAAATACTTTGCACAAAACTTGAGAATAAATGTATCAGTGCAATTTGGGTTATACACAACCCACATCTTCCTTTTCACATTAAATCTTTACTGTAATCTAATTGATCTGTATTCAGATAATTATAAAACTGGAACTGGGATTTGGAAAATGAAATGTGTACAAGCTATCTGGTAGGTACTGTGAAGCCAGAGAGGAGGGTGGCACTCTACTGTAAGGCAGTGTCAACACCCTCTGGAGACCAGGGGTTGAGCTTTAGGCATGGCCTAGGATAGAAAGCCAAATGTTTTTTTCGCTTGTTATTCACAGCCACAAATTGCTGGAAAATGTACTTCTTGTCCAACAAATCAAGTTTATCTTGATGGATATGACGGAGAGCGACATGGTTAAGTCTGTTTTGAGTCATGGTAGAGCAGAGCCAGGTTTTGAGCCTGCGGAGGGCACTAAAACTTTTCTCTGCCTCAGAGAATGAAACAGGAACTACCAAAAGTTACCTGACCAGGGTTTTCACTTGCAATATTATATAGTATAGTAATAGTTACAGCCTGTAACTATTCTGATATAATATTGATGGCTTACAATTGCTGGTGTATGACCTGTCCAACTATTGACAAATTTACTACATGTAAGCCTCTTTGGATAAAAGCATCTGCCAAATGCCGTAAATTTAAATGTAATATCATAGTATTACATGAATTTTACAATATGGTAAGATACATTAACCTCAGGATGCTCTGTTTCGGCTTTTTCTGACCAGGACTAAATGGGATTTAATAAGCTATTTGGCTATGAGAGACTTGGAACATCCAGAAATGGCATTGATTGTTTGGTAAACGTTTTAGGTGTTTATGAATTTACTTGGGTCCAATGGGAAATTGGTTATTGACATCCTTCACTTTACCTATCTTTCTCTTTCTATCTATCTATCTATCTCTCTCTCGCTCTGTCTCTCTGTCTCTCTCTCAAATGCATATGGGATTGTATTGGCATCGCAATATTGCCAAAGTGTGCACACACACACACACACACAATAAATCCTTGTAATCATAATTTTGCATTTGTTACGAGTCAAGTATGTGTCTGCTATGTAGTTGCATGTTATATTCCTTTTCATTGCATTATTTACTGTAGGTAAAATGCTGTGGAAAATGTCTAGCCTATACTATCTTAAGTGTCATAGGCTTTTTTTGTCTGATAATTTCCCAGAAGCTAACCTAATGTAAATATGATTTGCACCATATGCAAATATGACTTGCATTAGTGTTAGAAATTAGGCCACATGTTAATATTAAGTAAACATACAGTAAAATACAAAATTATGACTGTACTGACATTTTGACACATTTATTAGAATGGGGAGGTGCTGATAATCTTGCTACATTACTACAATAAGTCCTTCCTCGTTTTCAATTCAAGCCAGGAACTAATTCAAGAAAACAATTAATTTATAATTGATATTTTGCTGCTCTCTGCTGGAGTATTCAGACAACTGCAATTTAAAAAAAAATAATTTAGCACAATTGTTGGTCGTAATGTATTTGTCTTGTCAGAATGCATTGCTCATCAATAGTAATGCAATATTGGGATATGATATTTGTTATAATCACTGGTTGCTGGACTAGGGAACTGTAGCTGAACACAATGGATGTGTTGATAATGCATAATGAATGCACATGAATACAGGTCTTTTCAAAAATGTATTTTTCCCTTTATAGACTGCATCCATCCATCCATCCATCCATCTTCATCTGCTTATCCAGAGTCGGGTCGCGGGGGTAGCAGCTCCAGCAGGGAACCCAAAACCTCCCTTTTCCGAGCCACATTAGCAAGCTCTGACTGGGGGATCCCGAGACGTGTGGAGACTGCAGATATTTATAGACTGCAGATATTTCTAATTATTTGTTTGTCTGAGGTCATTTGTCATTTACAATGACAAATTAAGAATTTAATGGTACTACTACAAAGATACAGTACATTGTTAATGATAAACACGGTATACATGCATTTAAGGTAAGTCAGCGAATGAATAAACAGACAAAACATTGTAACAAAGACCAAGCTTCACACAGGGCTTCTGGTCTGGCAGGCAGAGTCTGAACCATGTTATTTATAATGTGCATGCATTCAGAATGAATCCAGCATAGCTCGGTTGTGTCAGAAGGTTCAGCTTGTTACTTCCCTGTTCCCATTTTCTGTCGTCTGCTCTCTTGGCCTGCTTATATGGGAAGACAGGTCATTTTTAACTTACCCACACCTGCTCCTAATCCCAGGAACACAAACAGGGCTGAACCAACACACACCTCCACATGCCCCCATTGTCAGACTCAGGCCAAGTTATTATCTGACACCCCTTTCCCCACACGCACAAGGAGATAGGATATCCGCCACGAGAGAGACTCCCCCCCAGCCTGTGAATGACTCTGAATTAACAGGCTGTAATAGCGTCATCTGGGCGATGGTGTTTTACAAGCACTGGAGCCACTGGAGGGTGCTCGGTCGTCGCAGGGGTTGAAAGAGTTCCCCAGAAGGTAGAACAGTATACTATAGGGCACCGACTACACACTGGATGGACCAACTCTCCCGCTCAACCGCTCTGTATCTGGCCTTGTGGACCGTCAGTTATATGTAACCACCGGGCAGTGGACTCCCTCCTCCTGGGACAAAACGGTCCATAAACCTCTGCCCTGTCTGTCTGTAAAGAAAAAGGATAAGATAAATGAAGTGTGTGGAGGAATAGTAGAACAGCCCAAACAAAGGACACAGTGTGATTCTTCTATTATCCCCTTCTTTAGCATATATGTCCTCTAATTCTTAACAGACTATTTCCATTTGGGTGCCTGTATTCTGTAGAATGCTGGAGAAAGATTTTTGACATTTGAACTCAATCAAAACAAAAACACCTCTCCCTTCAATGCCATAATATAAGCTCTACACCCTACGTTGGACACACACTGCCTGACCTTGCTATGATCCCGCCTGCCCCAGTACAAACCTGCATGTCCCTGCTCTGTTTCTGCTTGCTCCTTGTATTGAATACTGAACTCCACATACAGTACAGTATGCGTCGTAAGGTGTCTGTGCTGCGGTCAAAGATGATGTCTTGCCACATCCCTGCAGGTAAGATAACACATCAGAATAATGTTATGTTGTGCACTGCTACATCCACCCTTTGTGCTGGCATGAAATGGCCAGTTAAAATGAGTCTGCCATTAAAGTGTGCTTCAAAAGACAGCTCATGTCGAATGTGTCAATGCCACAGGTTTCTGGATGACAAGTCTAGTGGACAGGTCATCTATCTTGAGTGAGGTTGATTAATTCCTACCTGAGGCTCAGGCCCTAATGCACCTCTCTCTATAGCCGTGGTCCCATATAGGAGGTTGATGTGGGAGATTTGTTTGGCCCCGCCTCTTAACCAATTAAAATGGACATCGCCCACTCTCCGTGCGAACACAAATGGCCATCTAGAAGATGGGAGTAGTGCCAGAATCTTGTCTCCGGGTGAGAATGTGCATAGCTTAGCACCTGTGATGTAGACTATAGCCCCTGACATGCATTCTGTAGCATATTCTCTTGTGATAACTGCTCCAGTGCTTGGTTTTTTACACACAGGGCATATCTTATTGCACTTGGGAGCTGTCGCTCAGCTTTCATTAATTAGGAACTAAGGTGACCGAGGTTCTGCCAAACAGCAGTTCAAAGAGAAAAAGTCCCGTGGAGGCCTGGGGCACTTCCTGGACTACATACATTGGTCTAACCACTTATCCCAATGTCTTCCTGTACCAACTTCCGAATCATGGACATAATGATATTCAATGATATAATTAGCATAGCATATAGCATTATTACCATATTTTCTATACCTTTCTCAGAAAAGGGTATTTTAAATGAATACGTATATCTCAGTCTGTCAGTCTGGATAGATAGTACGGCTGAAGGAGGATGGTAGTGAGATGACATAGAGGAGAACAATGTGTGTACATGACAAATGGAAAAAAAGCAGGAGCATTATTGTGAAGAACTCCATGGAAGCTCTTTATTTTAGTAACTAAAAGTTGGAAGAACATATTTGTTGAATTGTTTACTTAGAAGATCATATAAATATACTGTATCAGTATAAGTGTATTAATAATGAAAGCGGCAAGCAGAAATTATTAGGGTCAAGCAGATAGCACAGTGTTTTTACAAGTTCCATATGTGAGCGTATCGGATCTCAGCTTGATGCCAAACCCTGCAGTTCATCGAATTGCCGCTTGAGCCTGGCTGCAAAAGTCAGTCCCCATAGACTACAATATTAAAATGTCTGACTTTAGAGTAAAAATAGTAGTTTAACAGCCTGGTTCAAAAAACAGGTTTGGTCTCTATAGCTAGTCTCCCTGTTCGTGAAAACAATACAGCGGGTAAATTATTTCATATCTCATCAGTTCAAAATATATTAGCCATACATTTATCCCATTTTAATGAATAGGGGGCATAGGGGGGCGTTACAGGCAGAGTAAGGTATTGCGAAGATGGTGATGGCCAGAGCCAGCACAGAGCGGTGTTCAAATCCATTCTTGAGAAAAGCTATGGGTGGGTTTGTCAATACAATCTATGAGTAATACGCACTGCAATATTTTTTGTAATACAATTTATCTGTCGCCTACAGAGTGAAAATTACAATATTGTTTGTGTTTTTAAGTTTCCAATGTAGTACACGGCCAGCAGGTAGGCTACTTTACGATAGTGAGAGCTACCATATGTAGACAATGAGGAAGAGAGAGGAGCCTCATGAACTTGAGGTTCTACTACAGTAGTGCATAATCGAACATACCTTTATACTAACTGATGTGATAAAATGTTCTTAACCTGCCGTTTTGATTTTTTTTTAGCTTGCAAGTTTAATTTGCCAGTAAGTAATTATTGGGTGCCTAGTCATCATTGAAATGTTGTTCACAAACAAATGTACTGCCTGTTTTAATTTCAAACGTAGGACCCTCATTTAGTCTAATATTGACTACTCATAACCTTCTAAGGTTGCGTTTTTTGAAAATTGGTGGAAAGCAATGTATGGCTTTTTGTATAAGAAAACAGGACACTACAATTACTCTTCCTTTACGTCTTGCCGCCCACAGCTGCTGTGGTTTCTTGCACGTTAGAATTTCTAGTGCGACAAATGAAATGTGAACAGTGTCCTAATAAGAGATTGATGCTGTAAATTGTTATGAAATCTGAGATTCTGACAGACCCAGAAAATCTAGGTTAAACGCTGAAAGTTGTCCCTACCAATGTTCAAACCAAACCTATGCCCTTGGAGAAGAGGTACAGTCCTTTCATGCAGCATTGTGGTAGATTAAAATCTTAGAATATAGATTTATGTATTAATAATGGGCATGTATCTGTATCTTAATTAAACTACATTTCTATTTCCTCCATATGTTATCAAGGGTATTCTTACTCCCCTCCAGCTACCTGGAGTGATTGGGAGGAACGGCCTCCCTGATATAAACCCGAGCAGGCATTTGTTGTTAGACTTCTGTGCTAGTCATGGACTGTCTATAACAAAGTGTGAAGTGGCTCGGATAAGAATTAGCACCACTAAGACTGAGGCCATGGTTCTCAGTAGGAAATCGATGAAGTACCTACTCCAGATAAGGAATGAGTCTTTACCCAAAGTGAAGGAGTTAAAGTACCTCAGGGTCTTCGCGAGTGAGGGGACATTGGAGTGGGAGATTGGCCAAAGAATCGGAGCAGCGGGAGTGGCATTACAATCACTTTGCCGCACCGTGGTGACGAAATTAGATGAGCTGGAAGGCAAAGCTCTCGATCTACCGGGCAATTTTGGTTCCTACCCTCACCTATGGTCATGAAGGGTTCATGATGACCGAAAGAACAAATATCACGGCTGAAATTGATTTTCTCAGGAGGTGGCGGGCGTCTCCCTTAGAGATACAGTGAGAAGCTCTGCTATCCGTGAGGAACTCAGAGTAGAGCCGCTACTCCTTTGCGTTAAAAGGAGCCATTCTGCCATTTCTGGCAGAAGATATGTGAAGACCTATCGACTTGGCTAAACTACTCCGTCCCAGTTTCCCCATCACTCTGCGTGCTGGGGGATCTAAGTGACATTACTATAGAGGTTGACACATCACATGTGCTTCTAACTGCCCTATGCATCGCGAAGAAAACCATCCTCATGAACTGGAAGGCCAAAAAGAATTTGAGTATCACCCAATATAGGAATCTCCTTATAGAC
>JAODUH010001674.1:0-12620 GCA_027564835.1 Typhlichthys subterraneus | reverse complement strand
TAGAGGCTGTGATTGCGGGTGTGATTATAGGGGCTGGAAGGGGAGGGGGGGGGGGGGTTGTTGAGATGGGGGTGCGCTGGCGGCCATGGCCCAGTCGGTTGTTCAGCCGGGAGGGGTGGGAGAGAAGCCAAGTCCATGGCTAATGAGAAACGCTCGCTACAGCTTCAGTCTGATAAGATCTCTCTCTCTCTCTCTCTCTCTCTCTCTCTCTCTCTCTCTCTCTCTCGCCATGGTTCTTTGTTCACTCTTTTTCTTACCCAGGGAAACACTCCTGTTGACTACTTCTCCAGTTCTCCTTTACTAATACTTCTACTGTTGTTCTTTATTTGCTGTGTATTTTACAGTATTTGGTATTGGTCCCATTTTGAAGTAGTGAAACAGCTAAATTGTGTCACATTGCGTTTTTCCTGCACTTTGGCAGTGTGATGGATTATATTCACTTTGAGGGTTTCTCTACCCAACACAGGTATACAGTATGGGTTAAAACCAGTGCTTAAAATGGCTGATTAGACTATTGCTAAGGACTGTGTGGGAATCTACAGTCCTTGATTGACATGGCCTTGACTCATCAGTTTTGTTGCACCTGTTAGTTGGGACAACTAATATGTGTGTTCTGAATGAGTGTATGCTGTTTGCTCACATCAGCAAATGCACAACATATGTATAAATGTACAGTACATCATAGGGCTTCTTCCTTGAGATCTTATTGTATCATTTAATAAAGTGTTTGAGTGACATATTTTCATCTTTTTGTCTGTCCTACTTGAAGGTTACTTGGTTTCCCTCTGCAGAATTCCAAATTATTTTCCTATATTGATTTATGCTGAAAAATTGGCCTGACATTTGCAGTCTAAAACACATTCTGCATTTTGTTTATCAAAATAATCTGCACAAATAAAAATATGATGGTGTATAAACCACAAACAGACACCTTTTTTAAAATGTGGTTAATCAAGCTGCTTAGTAATTTGTTTTTTCTTCATAAATCAAAACTTTATGTTAAAAGGCATTGGAAATATTGCAATGGAACCCATGAATAACTCAATCAGTGACTTTAGGACAGCGCTACTATGAAGGAAAATGAGCATGTGATACCATAGAGGACATGTAATTTAGTCATTGCTAAGACCTGTAGCCTATCCAAACAGCATAGCTATTAGGAGCTAAGATCACAGCTTCTTCCCCAACATATGTAGCCTACAGTCCTTCATTGATGCACTTCCATTTATTAGGCTTACTGTATAATATACTTTCACATAGGCTATGCTGCTGTATGTTTATTGTATAGTGTCTTTGTACAACGCTTCAACCCTTACGTGAACATGCATAAACACACCAAGGTCTGCTTCATTCAAATTCTCATGAGGTTACATCTTGTCATGCACACACACACGCACGCACGCACGCGCGCACGTGCACGAGAGTGCTCTTTCCTGTCTCTCTAACTACCTCCTTATCGTGTGCACCGAGGCACACTTGCGGTGAGTTATATTATAATTCTCTTCTATTTGTATTGGAGACAGAACAAAGGTATTCTTCAGACTGTAGCTGAATGTGTCTTCCTGCCAGCATCAATAATTCTAATGTTTCTAATGAATTGGAGGAGGAGAGAAGATCCTAGCAGTAAATAGAACCCAACACGAGTACAGTTTGAGCGGGTTGCTTTTCTACTGTAGCTTGCGCTGCTACTGCCTTGTCCAATCTCCGCCTGATTGCAATGTTGCAATGTCACCTGACATTGCAACTTGCTCATTGCTCACTTGAATACTGCCATTGTCACGTGTGCGCACGCGTGTGTGTGTGCCTCGCTGAGCACGCTCTGGATTGTGGCGTTTGATTCCACGTGAAGATTGTGCCTTTTGCTTGTTCTTTCTCTCTCTCTCTCTCTCTCTCTCTCTCTCTGTCTCTCTCTTCCTCTCCCTCTCTCTCTCCTTCTCTCCCCCCCCCCCCCCTCTCTCTCGCATGTTCTCGCCCTCTCTCGGCACTAGTATCAGTGCTTTGGATGTGATTAGGAAGCCACTAGCAGGAGGAAATAGGGAGGGTGTTCATATCACATTTCTAATCTGAAGCCTCTGGAATGAGGCCTCCTCTGTTTCTCCCAAGAATTTCTGCATTGTAAATGGCTTTAAGGCTCCTCCTTACATAGACAAAAAAAGTCCCCCCGCCCTACCCCACCAGAAGAATAGACGGTTGAAAATGAATAAAGACAAAATGTGAGATTTAATGAATTCCAAGACTGAGCGGAAATAAAGCGAAAGGAGGCGTTGAAGGAAATGTTCCTTTGAAGAAAAGAACAAGACCGCTGTAGATCAATATGTTTGAACACAAATTGAGAAATTTCAGGGTTGTATACTGCCTGATTTAATCTATGAAATCATATTAAGGCTACATTTGCCATAATTGGCAAGAGTCCCTGATTATGTTGTACAATACATCATTGTCATAAGGGTTAATGACTAATTAGGTGGGTAAACTCTATTTTGCATATAAAGGGTTGGGTTAACCTCCACTGCACCCCTGTTTACAACATGGAGAGACTGAAATGTATTTATGTATCCATCCACCTTTCTCTCTCAGTATAGCCAAGCAATGAACTTCATTACTGCATCAGAAATGCTAACATATAACAACTGTTGTGCCCATCAATGGTGCTCCTATTAGATTGTTTTCGTTTGCTTTAGAGAAGCCTAAAGTTCAACCTATAGTTAAGGTGGTTGTCCCATTTCCTTTCATTCTTAGTCTGAGGTGTCTGATGGCAGTGATTTTTTAAGGTAGAAATTATTAGTTGAAATATTTTATTACATTACATTGCTACACCAGAAAAAAAGTGATATCATAAACTATTATGATTCTTTTTTGAATGCAAACGTTTTAACACAACAAAAGTATTACGTTATTCATAAATACATCACTTCATCGTGTAACACTTTTTTCGGGACCTTTTGCATATTATGTACAGTATGGTGAATTGAGATATAATGTAAATTTGACTAGATTGTATTTGTATGTAGTAAGAAAGGACAGATGTGTGTGGAGTTATCATGGTGCTCAGGGTGAAGACGGAACAACAGAGTGGATTTTACATGGTTAGCCGGGCGTTATAGAGGCAATCCTTCCTCTTGGCCCTATACTCTAGACTCACTGATAAGCCCGGCCCCTGTACAACATTTAAGGACTCCCCTCTCGCTTTGGGACACTTTAATTTAAGAAAAGGAGAGGGAGAACCCAAAGCTACTGTAACAGGGGGCCCAACAGGTGCGTACAGACAGTTGAGGGGTTCAGTATACAGTAGGCCCCTGCAAATAGAGGGTGGAGTGTGTGTGTGTCTGTGTGTGTGTGTGTGTGTGTGTGTGAGAGAGAGAGAGAGGAATATACAGAATGTTCAAGTACGTACCCACTACTACCCAGTATACACATGCACATGTTGTATGCAAACAATTATCGTGCACATGGGTGCACTACATGTCTGCAAGTGTGCGTACAAGCACAAGCGCCTTGTAGTGTGTGTTCCTCTCAGAGCTAAACAACTGTAGCAAGGCTGCGATCAGATATTTATAAGCGGCTCATGAATATGGATGGCCGAGGAGATGGGACTGATGTTTGTCCTCTAAGAGGGGATGAAAGGAGAATGGAGCCTCAGTCAGGGCCCCCCTCCATGGCACAGCAGCGATGGGAGCGTCGGCTAGGAGACGGGCGTTCGTGGCGTTAGCCAGGCGAGAGGGGGTTGGGCAAGACGGCAAGCATGACAGGTGCTTCGGATGCTCAAATGTAATGAAATATGATTTGGCTATACTGAAGGCAAAGCATTTCCCTCACAGCCCGCTAAATTGAAACCTTGTAGCGGACTCTTGTCAGTTGGTTCCGGATTAGTTTCTTCCCAGACGTAGTGTCCTCTTGAGATGCTTGACTTGATATTCCATAAACAAGCCTTTTAAAGAAAATATATGATAGTGATATAATGTATTCTGACAAAATAAGGCCTATGACAACATTATTGAAATGCAAACGCCCTACATTATTGTTGTACTCACTGTAAGTTGGGTAAGTGTCTGTTCATTATTCTAATAGACATCCATGTACATGTGTTTCTTCATATGTACAGAGATGTATTGTACATGGTTCAACCGCAAACAATGTGTTCATATCTACTGCCCATGTCAGAAAATGTCTCATTGGTGCCTCTTCTAGTAAAGGAAACATGACATATGCAAGTGGTGGGGCTAAACACCGCACTGTACCTCTCAATGCTAATCACAGAGTCATCCATCAGGTCTAGTAGATGGGCGCTAAGCAACCTGGACATGCATTAGGCCTCATCAATTACCATAATGGCTAGGTTTTTAATATGCCTAATAGGCTGGCATGACCTTGCCCATTCACTCAGCAGGTACTGTACACGTTGTGCTCCTCCTGTTGAGGCCATATTTAACCATGAATGACCATCGGAGCTGGAATGGCTTCATGGTTATGCATTGACAAGGGGTCGACAGATGAAGAACAGCGGGTATACACTACATGGTCAACATTGTGGTCATGTAGTACGTCAATACTGTAAGAGCAGCACACTGGTGAAGTGGCGATGTCCAGAATGCAATGGCCTGCAGGGGACCCTTGTTGGTTATGCTCTTTATGGAGTACAAAAACACACAAGTGTCCTGGTGTAGGAGAGCGTGGGCGTGCGCCAGGAAGTGCGTCAAAGTGGGCACAATGTGGTACGTATTGGGTAGAGCGAATTTGAAAAATGCGCTAGAGAGAGACCCCGGGGGTTAACATTTAGGTTTTCTGTTCTCTGAGCCTTTGTGGTAGTGGACAAATGATTCCAGTAGCTGGACAATAATGTTTTTATGGGACTCTAAATGTTGAGCTCAACAGGACCATTGTGGGAGTGTAATGGCTAACACGTGGCTGGCCTGCCACTCCTACAGCCCCGTGGCTGGTCTGGGGGCCAGGGGGAGAGAGGGGGAGGGGAGGAGGAGGAGATGAAGGCAGGAGGAGAGGGGAGTGGATGAGGCACTTTGTCCTAAGGAGACAAAAGCGACTCGGAGCATTTTAAAAAGGATTTCTGTTAATACTAACTTGGTTACTTTATCTTGGTGCTGTTAATATTTGATGTAAATGTATGTAATAAATGAGTTGAGTAAACACAGTATGACGTTTAGGTTAATTGCCTTTAGTTTATTAAACCATTTAAACATCTTAAGACCCCTTGTACAGATGAGTGCGGTGCTGGTACAGTGGCGGGATATGAACAATAGTTGCTTCCAGGAAAGGTTATGTTAGGGTGGTTGACTCCCATAAGAAAGGTTCTAGGTTTACTCTCCAATATGCCCAACCTTAATGTAAGCATCCTTTGGCAACATACCTGCTGGTCCTTAATACTTAATACTATAATTAGTCATTTATATATAATAATAATAATTGTATTCATTTCAAGCCTCTTTCGTTACTAAAGTAATCTGCTAGATGACACAATTGTGTGGATTTGGTGTTTAAATCCTCACAATTGTCAGTGTTCAGGTTTCAGTTTTTGGAATGTGTTATTTCCTGCTTCTAGGTAATGTCCGTAATTCATAATGGTTTTCAAAACCACAGTTAGAAAGTGATGTACATACAATGCTTGTTGGCTCACTACCATCGATATTTAAAAATACATACTTTGCTGAACCTTATAAACATACAGTGCTATTGTGAAATGTGACCAATGCCAATAAGATATGCTATGCAGCTTTACAAATACTTTTTTACAGTGAAAACCTGGTGCCTAGGCTGTGCCAAACTAGTCCAGGCCAGACTAGGGCTAGTAAAACTAGCCTGGAGAGATAATATTTCCTTCTAATCTTCACTGGCTTGCCTACGTCTGGGCCGCTTGCGAACAATGTCCCCATCCTGCTTCAAAACAAGACTCTTTTTCTTGGTGTGTCTGGGTACGTCAATCATCTAGTCCGTCATCTCATGTGTGGGCGGGGTCACAGCCAGTCTGTTTGTTAGCCAGAATACATGAGCTCACTGTAGTTCATGTCCACCTGGGACATGTAAATAGAGAACAGAGCAGGAATGTGTTTTGTCTTATATGATCACGTAAATGACATTTCCAGTACAACACAGAGCCCTTCATTAAACCTGTAAATACAACCACTTTCAGTCCTTACAAACAAACCTGGTTCGAAAAACGCGTTATGTTTTTAAAAGAAATAGGTGTTTGACTAGTAATCTTAGGTGGAACAGATGTTTAGTTGAACAGAGCTGTCTCTCCCTTCCCTAATGGTCAGATGGTGAATGGATGGGTCAGTGAATGTGTGTGCGTGCGTGCGCGCGCGTGTGTGTGTGTGTGTGCGCGTGCGTGTGCGCTCACTCACTGGCCTCTCTGAGTGAAGCAGTATGTCTTCTGTTAACAGGAGGTGCCATAGCAGACGGTTAATCAATAGATCAATCATAACATTACCACTTCAATTGTAGCACCGGCTCACCTTCAGCACTGCTGCTTTAGCTTTGTTCAATATTATGTATTATTATTTCATGTAATATTTAAAGATACAAATGCAACCTCACTTAATTAAGTGAGCAGTAACTTACCTCCTTATAACCAAAGAGCATACTGACTATTAGTAACACTTGAAGGAACGGTTAGTCATTCTCAAAAACGCTTGCTAACTTCGCGGTCACATGAAAACAACCTCAGCTTCAATCAGAAGCTCTGCCCCACACATTGAAACACATTGCGAAGCCAAGGACATTGTTCTTGTGAGTGGGGTTTGCCACTTTGTTTATGTTCCTTACAGAGCCAGTGCTGTGTAGAAATACCAGATTATTTTTTCAGCGTTCACAGAGAACAGTAAGATAGCAAAATGCTAGTTTACTGTTAAATACAATTTAAACATTAGATTTAAGTTGATTGTAATTAATTCACTTATAGTACTGTATATTTAGTTCTGCCTATATTTTGCCTGGTGGACCAACCACTGTAATTCCCTGATATTGTAAAAACTGTAACTTTGATATATTCTGGTATTCTAGATTGTTGAATTTAATTTAGCCAAGTTGCAACATAATAAGATGAATGAATATATGTGTAATGAGTGCAAAATGTCAATAACAAGTTCATTTAGAAAGCGTTGAAGTAAAAGTTTAACAAAGAACAGAATAAACAGGGAGGGTGAAAACAGAAAGATGGGGCAGAGAGGGCACATTGTTCCTGGCTGGGACGCATGGGGTCGTCTGTTCAGCCATGTTGAATTCCGACCATTCAGATGGCAGCCGTGCGTAGGCCACCCCTCCAACGCCTTTTACCATCGCCATCACAACAGTAGCCATTCATGAAGCTCCCCTGGCTGGGAAGGGAGGGGGAGGCGACATCTGCACCACAACAATCCCTCCCCCTCTCCCCCCTCCCTCCCTCCCAACTTAACACTGGCCTTCTGAAACTAACACACACACACACACACACACACACATACGCACGCACATTAACACATTGCATTTGCACGCACAAGCACATTCACACAGACTGATAAACTGATAGATGTACAGTACATAGAGTCACGCTTACAGTATGTATATAGACACATACTGTCTTTTACACATGCTTGTAGATACACACACACACTTTGTCTTTCCCCAGCTAAATGCCAGCGGGCAGAATCAGAAGGCCATCAGATGGCTGTTGTGTGCGTGCGTACGCCCATGTGTGGTTTTGTGTGAATGGGGAGCCCAGAGGGTGGGAAGGTCTCTTGTGCCCCGGTACTGGGGTGTTTAGCATAGCTTGGCCTGTACGGGTGTGTCACAATGCTGTGGTGGGGGAGGGTGACAGACCCAAAGGTTTTAAACCCAGTGACCCCCCCTTCCCCACCCAACCACCCCCTATCCAAGCATTCCTCTCAAACTTGCGAAGCTGTTGACGTGGGTGGGCCAGGTGACCTTTGAACCCAGTTTTGCCCTCTTATGTGCGAAAATTGTGAAATGTTCACTGTATCAATTTCACAAATCTACCCAGTATGGGTATTTTATTGAGACCCGGTACAGAGCATACAGCTCTAGATACGGACAATATATCTTTATCAAATATATATCTATCAAAATACTTTTTTCAGCAATTTTATTTAAATTAACTAAACAATAAGCAGAAATGCGTGTTTCATTATGCGTAGAACAATTCAGCAAAGATGTCTTTCAATCAAGCCAAGAACAAAATCGTAACGTATGTTATCGATGATTATCTCTGGCTACAGTCAACTGATTCAATTCTACTTTCCATTCATGACAGGCTGGCCCGGTTGGTGGCATTTCACGCCACTAGGAATGGGCGTCAACACAGAGGTTTGTTGGACAAACAACCAACGCCCGTGTAGGAGCGCCAAGCATCACTGTTATTGTTACTGCTTATTGGCATGCACAGGCATGTTATTCTGCAGCAATCAACACATACATATGTAATAAAGCTGAGAGGCTGGGACACAATACAGGCTATTGTGATTGCAGACTCCAACTCTCAAAAACAATCGATGCTGATTCTGGCTAAAGCTAGCTAACACTAGCTAACTTGTTTCCATCTTTCTGAGGTTCTGTCTACTGAAAACAGGCTCAAACCTTATGATACATTTTACTAGACGTGGCTTTTTTGGGAGACAGCTGATAGGAGTTACCTGGCATTTGTCATGGTGTGAGTGGTCCGGAGCATCTTTTGAACGTGTTGGTGTTTTGGTGAACGGTGACAGTTGATGGATGGTGAAAGAAGGAGGGCCTGAGCTGACAAAACATTTGTAGTGACTGCAGAGGTGGTCGAGAGCGAGAGAGTGTGTAGTGTATCTATGTGTGAATCCACTATATGGATGTGTTTGTGTGGTGTACACATACTGTACTGTAAGCATGTCTATTTGTGTGGGTGTATTTCTGTGTTCTTGGGCAAATGTGTGCATGTGTGTGAGCGAGTATGCGTGTGTGTGAGTGCTCATATGTGTGTCCGTTTATGTGTGTGTGTGTGTGTGCGTGGTTCTGTCAGACATCGATGACCATGTCAGGGGTGAGTGATAACCGTGGTTCTTTTCAATGCTGTGGGGAGGGTCACACACGTGATGGATGGCCAGTCTTGCACTCACCACACCTCTCTCTGGCCCAGTGTCTGGAGCTGCAGCCTGGCTTTAACCTGACAGGCCTGTGTGGCTGAATGGGATGCCATGCATGGGCCTCATTACACAGAGCTTGTCTGCACTCTAAGAAATAGTGGAACTATAAAGGGGCTTTGTAGGGTAAATAACATAATAATAATAATAATAATAATAGCTTCAACCTTTAGAATACTTATTTTATTACATTTGAGGAGCTTAACTGGTTCACTGATTTCACAAAGTACTATTTTTTTCAGGTGGAAAAGCCTCTATGGCTGGTTTGTTTTATGGACAGAAATTGAATGATAATTTGACACTGCTAAAGGCAATTAAGTCAATGGTGGCTTTAGTTATCTGTGCTGTTCTTTTGGACTATATCTTTTGCTCACAATGTCTGAATTCTTTTTTAGTTTTCTGAGAAGAAGTTATTTGACACGAATGAAAGTCAAATTAACTTATTTCTGGTACTATGCACAGAACTTTCTTTGTGGCAGTGTAGGCAGTCTGCCTATGCTGTCACCTGATAAGAAACTATGAGGTTGGTAAAATAGAGCGGGAAGAAGTTGATATTTTGGAACTTTTTTGAAGCCAGTTCCTTCTTGGTCTTTCTCCATATGTAAGTTCCATGCATTACCCCATGGTCTAACACCTTTCTCCCCTACTCTTCTTCTTCAATACCATCACAATATATTCACAATATATTAATTCAGCTTCTCTCTATTGTTAGAAGCTATGGTGCATCTGACAGACTTTTTCCTTTGTGGAGCGCTCCTCTTGATGGCCGGCATCTTGTGTTTGAAGATTCTTTGGACAGAGCCTTAGCCCGGTCCCCTGCTTCAGGCCTTCTCTGCTCACCCGCCAAACACCCCAGAGAGGGGCTCCAGTAACCTGCCTGCTGTCTCATCTTAACCTTCAAACACAGAGGAGAGAGAGAGTGAGAGAGAGAAAGAGAGAGAGAGAGAGAGAGAGAGAGAGAGAGAAAGAGAGAGAAAGAGAGAGAGAGAGAGAGAGGCAACAAAGGCTCATGTGAAAGACTGCCAGGTCTTCACAAAGCTGTGCCCGCTAATTGACGGCTGCAGGGACGACATGGAAGTCACTCAGACTTGGGAGTCCTTCTGCACATAGTGTGTAGTGTGTGGCCACATTTACACATACTGTTGATGCCCATGCAAGCGTATTAGCCATCCACGGTGGCCTCCTATGAATGTACAGTAAAGCATGTCTATGTTGTCTCTCTGTTCATAATAATTAACCTATTAATGCCCATTCAGCACACAGACATCTTCTCATCTTGCTGGATCATGTGCACATTCAGTAGCATGCGCACATATTGAGAGAAAGGTCTAATTTGCTGCTTTGTACTGGGCTGCTAATGGCAAACCCAGGGCCCCGGGACACGGGTTTAATTGCTATGGCCAGGTGCACCAAAGAGGTGCCACACCACTTAATCCCCTGACGATGGCCTATCGTGCCCTACGCCTACACCCCTACACCCCCCATGCCACTGGCTGTCCCACTGGGGAGGGGTCGAGTGGGTGGAATCTAATGGGAACCTTCATTGGTGACAGTGGGTGCCTCATTCATATACCATCGCTCTACCATCCCCCCGTCACAGCAATGCATCACCTTTCATCTTCAATGGCAAGCATGGTGGTGAGATTTGTATCCTATTAATGCCCAGCCCAAAGCAAACATCATGTTCACATAAGGCATGATAAGAAAACGGTATAGGAACCTTACACTTAGTCAAATCACACACATGCAGACTCAAAAGTGTTCCACAAGACTAAATTCTTTTCAGACATTTAAGGCATCCTTGTGTGTGAGCTCGATATAGAGCTCCCCCTTCAGAGCTTCAATTTATCAGGGATTGCCATCACACAAATGGGCAAAGAAGTTGAATGAACAATAATTAAAGATTGCAGAGCTGCGTTCCTCACATTCTGCCGAATGATTGTGAAAGCTAAGTACCCACTTAGGAGCATTCTGGACCAGAGAGAGGGAGCTTTCTGCTTTCTACTTTGCCTCATCAAAACACCAGGGAGCTCTACCCATTAATCCCTCGCTTCCTGTCCCTAAGGGTTGGAGCGGAGGTCACCTACAGTAACCTGGCCACCATGCAAAGAGCTGAAGATCGACGGTGTGGGGAGGAGATTGTTAAGAGAGAATGATAAGGTGTGACATGGGTGGACATGTCACTGATGTGCAGATCACAAGCCAGACTCATTATAGGGGGGTTTCATGGGGCCAACATGGACTGCTGAAGCGTCGTGGCAATAGCAGCATGCTAGTTTGTCTGTTCATCTTTCCTTTTCCTAAAAAAAAACCTCCCTCATCCTGAATTCAAAGAGCAGCGGTCGGGACAGGATCAGGCCCGGTCGTCAGTGAAGGAGCACTGTCACGTCCTGAGGAGCACAGAGCGCACGCTGACCTTTCGTCTTATTTAAACATCACAAAGGTTTGCACCGCCGGGGCCTGTGTGAGGTGGAGGTCGGGGGCGCGCGTCTGGGACTGTCGCTGACCTCTGACCCCTCAGGCGTGGGGGGCGGAGACACCGGCTTTGGCCAAGCTGCGTGGCTGTGAATGTCAGCCCCCCTCAGCCGCCCCAGCCCCTCCCCCAGTAATGATTTATGGGGCAGGGTGCGATCGACACATACTCAGCCCTGGGGATGAGCCTAAATGGTGGTTTTGACACCAGTGAAAGGCGAGGTTAAAGGTGATCGATAACAAGCCACTGGGAGGGCGGGCGGGTGAGTGGGTGGGTGAGGCAACCGGAGAGTTGCAGCTCTTTTTAATTGGCCCCTTCTCATTAGTGAGGGCATTTTGAGCCGCCGCTTGTGTTGTTGTTGCAGACACCCCCCCCCTCCCCAGCTTTACCCCCCCTTCCTCCCCAGCATTCCCCCCCACTCTCATTTCACTCCTCTCTGAGCTCACCCAGCGAGGTGGCGCTTTTAAAAGACTGGTTTGATGTTTGACCTAGAAGCTAGAAGCTACATGCTAATGCCAACATGGAGGAACAGTGGATTATACCTCCAGCGTTTATGGATTCATTCGGAAAGGAAACGAATACATTCCCCGTTCAGCACCTACCAATATTTGATCACACGGGATAAAAGGAGGCCCTCCTTTTTCCTTTGTCCATTCTATCCATTAGAGGGTCTTCAGTGTGAAATGTGACCATCTGACAACTTTTCTGTGTTTCATAACTGTAGCTGTGCCATTAAGTCTTCTGACAACTTTCCTAACTCTAACCCCCTTCTCGGGCGTGTTCAAACTCTCAAAATCTATCCCGTTGATCTACTTCCTGCATGCTCTTTGTGCTCTGACTCTTCATGTTTGACGCGTCTCAGTACTCTAGAACAGATAATGAACACAGTGCATATACTCTCCCTGTGCTTCCACTCTCGCACTCATAATTTCAGATGTCTGTTCGGATTTACGTCACATGTGGGGGGGGGGGGGGGGGGGGGGGGGGGGGGGGGGGGGGGGGGGGGGGGGGGGGGGGGGGGGGGGGGGGGG
>JAODUH010001673.1:0-12620 GCA_027564835.1 Typhlichthys subterraneus | reverse complement strand
GTAAGCTATGAGCCGTGATGTTTATATTCACACACGCACATACACGTATAGTTGGGGTAGTGAATGAAAGTGAGCGTGTGTGTGTGTGTGTGTGTGTGTGTGCTCACCTGTGTGTGAATGGGTGAATGTGAGGCAATCCTGTACAGAGCTTTTGAGTGGATGGAAGGTCAGACAAACACAATATAAATGCAGTCTAGGGCTGTGCTTGCCTCTGAATGTTATGTATGTAGAGTAGGGGAGGGTTTATAAGGGGAGTCAAATGCTCGACTTGAAGGGGCACCCACTGCTTTTAGAGGGTAGCCCTAATGCAATCCATTTACCATTTACTTAGATGTAATCAAATGTATTGGATGTATTGTACCTGTGAAAACCCCCCTCCCCTCTGAACCCACCGGCTTTATTTAGTGATGCACGGTATGGTTTTTTTTTCCCCGACCGATAACCGATAATTTCCTGCTTCTCATGGCCGATACCGATTCGATAACTGGTCATTTCTAATGCATTGAGGGTTTTAATCAATGCAAATTTGGTTTGGATGGTTTGTTATTGTTTCCATAATGGCTGTTATGGAGGAATGCGCTGAATACGAAGCAATATTCCATCATCAGCGCAAAAACAGCTACACATTGACAGTGGGCGGAGCATACAGTCCGAGCTACGCATGTTGAAACATTGTTAAATTGTTATCGGCTAATTTATCGGACAGAATTCATTTTACTACACGATTCCGATAAAGAAAATATGCCGATTATCGGCAGATAATGTATCGAATCAATAATTATCGTGCATCCCTAGCTTTATTGACTCAGCCTAGTCGTGCCGTCACTAACGACGTTCTGACGTGGTGGCTGACCATCCGCTTGCAGGACGGGACGCTGTTCGACGGGCGGCCAATTGAGTCGCTGTCCCTGATCGACGCCGTGATGCCCGACGTGGTGCAGACCCGGCAGCAGGCCTACCGGGACAAGCTGGCCCAGCAGCAGCAGCAGCAGCAGCAGCAGGTCGCCACGGCGACCGCGGCGGGCAGCGCGGCAGGCGGAGGCGGCGTCATCTCCAACGGGGAGGAGAACGGGGCCCACATCTTGGCCAGTAAGAACGCCGTGCAGCTGGAAGGAGCCGATGAGTCATTGCTCTGTAACACAACGCTCTAGGGAAAGAAAGCTGGCCACATTGGGGAAAATGTTCATACTTCTGCCAAAGAAAATGTTCTTGGGAGACTTGTGTGAAATGTAATATTTACCAGAATTGACTTTAAGTTGAACGGCGACTGTTGCAGTGTGTAGTGTGCTTGTGACCTGCGTGCGTTTGTCACAGACGGGAGGTAGATGTAAACGGACCCTGCCAACAGTTGAACTGCTTTAATCAGATCAGACGGGAGGTAGATGTAAACGGACCCTGCCAACAGTTGAACCAGGAATACAAATGAAAATAAACTGCCAACCCCCCAATTTTGGTGACAGTCTGTATCTCCACCTCTGAACGGACAAAAGTCTTATTGTAGTCTTAAGTAATTTTGTATAATTCATAATTAAGATGACGTCCACTATGCCATAAGAAACAGCAGATCAACATGTTATCTCTCAGAGTCAGCTGTTCTGTCGGAGCAGGAGAGCAGCCTGCTAAGTGATTGACAGGAGCGCGGATGCACAGCCAGGTCTCAGCTCATCCATTTTGTTTGCCGGCACAATTGGCCAGCACTAACGTTTGCCGGGAAGCGGTCTTTAGCCGGGCCAGGAAGATCGTGACCATGGTGTAATGGCTTACGATCACTTGTGATGGCAGTTTACCACGAGCTAACAGCAAAATAGTAGTTAGTCAAAATAGTCAGCCAGGGATATGGAAACCCTCGACCATTTTGTGTTCCACATGCATTTCTCTGTCCACATTTTAACTAATTGTATATGCTCCAACGTTTCTCTTTATGTTATTGCTTCTTCTGCTTATAACGTATGCCTTTGCTAATACCAAGAGACACTGAGATTACACATACGTTTGCATTTCTGTGATTTCTGGGTTTCTTGCACTAAAAAGTATCAAAATTGTGCAAATGTAAAGTGTTAACGGTGGAATAAGCGATTGTAAGCGATACACTTTTTGTCCAATTCAGCTAATATGTCCTCACAATGCGCTAGTTCTGTGTGTGCGCTGAAATTTAATCCAGTGTTGCTACGCAAACATGGCTATGTTAAAAAGTAACACAAACAAAGTGGTGCAGACCGCACCACACAACACTATGCCAGCCTTGGCAGTCTAGTTTTGGGGGGGCCGGAGCATTTGAGGGAGGCGTGTTTTTGTTTTGACATATCCACACACTCAAGAATTGCTTACCACACCGTTAACTGACAGCTGCGATCACCTGTTGTCAAGGAAGGAAGTCAGTGTTACCGACCGTGCAAAAGTGTTTTCGCCGCACGTAACTACCGCTCCGTTCCTCTGTTCTCCGCAGACCACCACGGGGACATGATGGAGATGGACCGAGACGTGGAGATCCCCCAGAGCAAGGCCATGGTCCTGAGGGGCCATGAGTCTGAGGTCTTCATCTGTGCATGGAACCCTGTGAATGACTTCCTTGCCTCTGGGTCAGTATAAACGCTCGCTCAGTTGTTCTGGAGAAGCTTCTAGTCACACTCTCCAAAGCCCTTTTCACACATTGTTCCTGGTAAATTACCTGCATGATTGTGCAGGCACAGCTAGTGATTTTCTCTATTCACATACAGGTAAATTTTCCCTTTTGCACCTGTTCGCATATGCCATGGTAATAACAGCAGTTACAGTCATAGGCTACAGTAGCCTGAACGGTCCAGCAGATGGCGGCAGCTAATGCAACACTCTTTATGGATGCTGCCGAGCGCCATATACAAATGAATGTTTTCAGTTTACAGATTACTTTTGAGCTTGTTTCATGCAATTTGTGTTTCTACATAAAACATGCAGGACATAACATGCATCCTGTATCTTACATCAGTGTTAGCATTGTAGCCCAGACTATTTATAGCCTACTTTTGTGCCGCATCCCTGCTATGGTTAGTGTGCTGCTAGCTTACAAATAGTGTAAATGCTAACCAAGCATATTAAAAATATGTATTTCCAGCAAATCGATTAATTACAGCAGGGGTGGGGAATCCTGGTTCTGGAGGGCCACTGTACTGCGTGTTTTAGATGTCTCCCTACTCCAACACACCTGATTTCAAATGAGTGGGTCATTAGAAGCCTGATAACGAGTTATTCATTTGAATCAGGTGTGAAATCAAAACATGCAGGACAGTCGCCCTCCAGGACCAGGATACGGTTTGATTTGAGCTCAAAGTTTGCAAGAATGACTTAAAATAGGCCTACACAAAGAGCATATATAGCACTCTGCATATGGCCTTCTACTGTCTTGTGATTGGTATTGCATCTTGTATCAGAATGAAGTGCTTGTCCCTGCAGTGGTTCTATCTTCAGTCACATCACAGCCATACCGGGGTTTTGCCTGTAATGTTACTAGGTGGAACGGATATATACAGTAGGTATATTGAGCCCTGTTTTCGTTCACACATAATGCATAAAATACATGTGTATATATGGCATGTGTGAACAGGTGTCAAGTCAAACAATATGTCTGAGGGTAAGAATATCTAACCTTCTTTTAACCTCAACTTTTATCAGCCGATTACAGTGACAGGGGTATATCTTAATATCTAACTATATTTGTGTGTTAAAATAATCTTGTGGAAATTACCTCATCAAAGCCTGAGGTATTTACCACAAGATTATCTTAATTTCGTTATATCTTTACCAGAAGATCAATCACCTCACCGCTCTCGTTTGTTTGGGAGGAGTAGAATCTCTCTTTGGTTTGAAATGTCAGCAATATATCATGCTGGCTGATGGGAACCACTGAAAGAATCAACTGAGCTGGCGTTTAGTGTGGAAATAGCATGTAGAACATGGCAGTATGGAAATATTGTATTATACCATAATGCAGTAGTCTTTACTGGCCCTAATGCTAGCTCTCCGTGTGTGTGTGTGCGTGCACGCGCGCATGTGTGTATGTGTGATGTGTGTGTGTCTGTGTATTTGTGTGTACATCTGACCACACATTCGTTTGCTTGCCTGTGTGTGCGCACGCGTCTTTGCACATGTGTGTGTACATGAACGTGTGGGTACTTCTGTGCGTATGTGTGTGTGTGCATGCATGTGTGTGGGTGCTTCTGTGTCTGCATATGTGTGTGTGTGTGTGTGTGAACAGGTGTCAAGTCAAACAATATGTCTGAGGGTAAGAATATCTAACCTTCTTTTAACCTCAACTTTTATCAGCCGATTACAGTGCGTGTGTATCTGCATACGTGTGTGTGCGTACGTGCAGGTCAGGGGACTCGACTGCACGCATCTGGAACCTCAGTGAGAACAGCACCGGCAGCTCCACCCAGCTGGTGCTGAGGCACTGCATACGGGAGGGGGGTCAGGACGTGCCTAGCAACAAGGACGTCACCTCACTGGACTGGAATGTGAGTGTGTGTGTGTGTCTGTATGCCATAGTATAGTGGTAGTATATGTGTTTCTATTGGTAATCTGTGTGTGTGTATGTGTGCGTGCCGTAGTATATCTGTGCTGTTGGTAATCTGTGTGTGTGTGTGTGTGTGTGCTGGTAGTATATGTGTGCTGTTGGTAATATAATCTTGGGTGCATGTATGTGACTGTTACTGCTGCCAAGAGGCATTCCCTGTCAGCAGCATACTCGTACTACCGGATATACTGTATGTGGCCCAATCACTCCCATGAGGAGATAGGAACGCTTTCTGCAGCTCAGTTGCAAGCTGATTTATTTATATTGTTTTATCAATGTCAATTGTCAATTGTCAATTGTTAACATACCTAGTTACAGTAAGATGCCAAATCAGCACACAGTTTGATTTGGTACTGAACAAATAATGAAACATTAACAGCCAGACTGGAATCAGTTTAGTATGAGAAAAGGTTTTTATGTGATTAACATGTCATGCTAAAATGCTGCATGTACAGTATACACCTATTATAAAGCGCTTACACAGTAACTAAATGAGCATGCTAGCTAGCTACTAGACTTTGGTTACATTTTGTCGAGGGATGGTGCATCTGGACTGGCGCATTTCGGCATGCTCGCTGTTGCAGTGCATTCTGGGACTTGTATTATCCAACGGTGCGCATCACTCATATACCGGTGGATCAGTTATGATGGATACATGATATTTTCTATTTATTATATTTTCGGGCTTGATATTATTGTTCTGAGGGCCGGATGTGGCCCGCGAGCCTTGAGTCTGATGTGTGTACTAGATGTTAGACACAGTAACTACACGAGCATGCTAGCTAGCTACTAGACGCTAGACACAGTAACTATACGAGCATGCTAGCTAGCTACTAGATGCTAGACACAGTAACTATACGAGCATGCTAACTAGCTACTAGACGCTAGACACAGTAACTATGCAAGCATGCTAACTAGCTACTAGACGCTAGACACAGTAACTACACGAGCATGCTAGCTAGCTACTAGACGCTAGACACAGTAACTATACGAGCATGCTAGCTAGCTACTAGAGGCTAGACACAGTAACTACACGAGCAGGCTAGCTAGCTACTATACTCTAGACACAGTAACTACACGAGCAGGCTATCTAGCTACTAGACTCTAGACACAGTAACTACACGAGCATGCTAGCTAGCTACTAGACTCTAGACACAGTAACTACACGAGCATGCTAGCTAGCTACTAGACTCTAGACACAGTAACTACACGAGCATGCTAGCTAGCTACTAGACGCTAGACAGTAACTGCAAGAGCAGGCTAGCTAGCTACTAGACTCTAGACACAGTAACTACACGAGCATGCTAGCTAGCTACTAGACTCTAGACTCAGTAACTACACGAGCATGCTAGCTAGCTACTAGACGCTAGATACAGTAATAAAACAAGCATGATTTCTATTTTCAGAGTGAGGGCACGCTGTTAGCGACGGGATCCTACGACGGCTTTGCTAGGATATGGACGAAAGACGGTAAAACCCCTCAGTTTGCACATGACACATTTTAACGCCTTGTGTTGAACAAACAGCCCCTCTAAAGCCCAGAGATTATGTCTGGTAACCCGTTGAGTTGATTTTTCTAGGCAACCTGGCCAGTACATTAGGGCAGCACAAGGGCCCTATATTTGCTCTCAAGTGGAACAAGAAAGGAAACTTCATCCTCAGTGCTGGTGTGGACAAGGTAAGATGGCCATAGGTGTGTTCAGAATTGATGAACAGTGGCAAACGCGTTTGCTTTGATCATGGCTATTGAAAGATTTGTGCATGTATTCATTCCAAAATGATTACATTTAAGTCACCCTTCGTCCAGCGTCAATGTGTGTCTACTGAGAACCACCTCCTCAGACCATTTGCTTGTGTTCCCAGTACAGAAGCAAACGGAGACCAGTTTGAATATGTTTGCGAATGTTTGCTATGTTCGCCAATTCTGAACGCGTATATGGTTTTAGCCAGTGTTCAGCTGGGGAAGGCTAGCAATACAGTCAAGTGTTACATCTGCAATAACATAATATATGTTATTACAAGTGTACCGATGAAAACCAGCCAGGTCTTGGGGTGATTTTTAACGGATATGACGTTCAGTTCTGTTTTCAGCCCATAAAATACAGATTTTTATAGAAACGGGAATTCTGTCAATATTAACACTAGCACTGATCACAGTTTAGTCCTATAACTTAATTTACAGCTCAAAAAAACCCATTTTATAGTGCAGTTACACTTTAAAGGTGTAGTCAGGCTCAGAGCTGGGAAGCCAGCGAAGTGTGTAAACAGTGTTGCGTTTCTCTCTCAGACCACCATTATCTGGGACGCCCACACGGGTGAGGCAAAACAGCAGTTTCCCTTCCATTCAGGTGAGTGACAGGAGACAATTGGCTCAATACACGCACGCACACACACACACACAGGGTGACTCATCAGTCGGCCTCTAATTAGACAGTGCCAGTATGTAATGTGTAACCTTGTTCCGCACGATATTGATCAAATGTGATATTGCAATATTGATCATGAAAATTGCAATATCGAACGGGGACAGTGCGGGGACTTAAGTTAAAACACAAAGGTTATGGAAAAATGCATCAAAATATAGTCATAACATGAAAACAACACGTTTTCAACTGACAATCATATTGGACTGGTACAACAACAGTAATCCCTAAAAGCTACCGAGGAGGCATTCTTTTTGGCCAATAATGTTTCCTCTTCCATCTCTATTATGTCATTAGCTTCCTACACATCCTACTGCTCTGTCTAAATCAAACACAACTAAGCCACACAGCCAACGGACGCATCTCTCCACTAAATACACTGAATCTTGCACTTCCAGCAACATTTTCAAGATGATTTAGCACAACTTGATATTGCGATAACGATACTGAGTAGATATACTGTGCACCACCCTGGATGGCGGACCAATCAGCATCCATGGTGGTGGGTAAGTGCGATGACGTTGGAAGTCAGGCGTGTGTTTAGAAGTGGTACGTTAAAGGCTGGCCAATAGTTTAATTAACCAGAGGTCTCTACGTTTAGTGGAGCGTGTCCAGACCCTATTCTCAAAGTGGCTCTGGTTGGGACTGGTTTCGTGGTTAGTGTTCGTAAACCTCAAATGTAGCCATTGGTTATGGTTTCATTAATGGATCAGTACACACACATTTGACTAACCAGGAGAGTCAATCCATCCATCCATCTTCTCCCGCTTATTCGGAGTCGGGTCGCGGGGGCAGCAGCTCTAGGAAAGGACCCCAAACTTCCCTTTCCCGAGCCACATCAGCAAGCTCCGACTGGGGGATCCCGAGACGATTTAATAAAATGATTATGTGTAATGCCAAGCTGACACAGGAGAGTCTGGGGGACCTGTCAGTCACACGCGTGTGTGTGGGTGGGTCTCTCCAGAGGAAGGGTTTAACCAGCTGTGCCTTGTCTGTCACGCAGCGCCTGCTCTGGACGTGGACTGGCAGAGCAACAACACCTTCGCCTCCTGCAGCACAGACATGTGCATCCACGTGTGCAAGCTGGGCCAGGACAGGCCTGTCAAGACCTTCCAGGGACACACGGTGAGACACAAAGTCCATGCAGGCATACCCGCAGCCCCTTCGTTGCCGCGGGTATTTGGAGTCGGACAGCAGACATGGGTACAGCTGTGTTACGATTGCTGCAGTCTTGCATAAACATGCTAAAGTGAGGTTTCGTAATGCTCTCGTCCCGCTGCTCATGCACGTGAATAGCGGAGCCGCAGATGGCATCTGGCACTCTGTTTAAGTGAATGAACGCGTAGGCCAACAGTATTGTTTATGTGAATAAACGAGTAGGCCAACAGTGTTGTTTATGTGAATAAACACCAGATCAGGCCTACGCATGAGTAGACCAGACCAGGCCGATGACAATTTAGTAGACATCAATCAACCCTAATCTGTATAGTCTGTAACTATTCCAGTAACCTTGGCTCCCTATCCAGTAAAACAGTCATGAGTCTGCTACAGCTTGATTTGATTTGATTTTATATTTGATTTTATTTTTTTAAATTTACAACAAAAATCCATATATGCAGTCCTTATCTTAGCCAAAGTCTGGTCACACAGCCATCTTGGTAAAGCTCCCAGGCATGTTTTTTGGACTAATAAGACTATCTAAATGGATATGGCCTATCTAAATGTATATGGAGAGAGCCATGAGCACTTTCACTTCATAGTTTCACCGCGCCATAAAAACTGCATGCAATCATTCACCAGTCAAATCTGATAAACCTAGTAAAACATTTGATGACTTTGCCCACAAAAAAAGGTTTAAAAAGCCCCCCCCCACCCACAGATCATACTTCTGCTACACATGCACAAATGCGCACTTGCGTCAGTGCCACTAATAAAGCCCACCGCGTACCGGCAGCGTCCGTCGCGCACTTAAACAGCCGGCGCCGGTTAGCCGCGCGTCGGCGCACCGCCCAGCGACACAATACGCCGCTGTTCTATCCCCCCAGGGACGACGCTCCTGAAAACACAAGGGAACATGCAGTTCTGTGTGTCCCGGCTCCCATAGCTTCTCTGCTTCTTCTCTGCTTTGATAGTAGCTTGACTACTCCGCTCCTCTTGCTAAGGCTATAACAAAGCAAATGCTTATGGTATGCTAGCTATCCACTATGCTGTTGATCTGCTACTAACAAAACAATACTACAACCATTCAGTTACTAAGTTAGTAATGAAAAGTAGGCACACTACTTCTAGTGTGTGTGTAATATTCCCAGTTGCTGCTGCCGGGTACCACGCTCCTTATTGGTGCTAGAGGTGTTACTTGGGGTGTCACTTGGAGTTGGGCTTAACTGTTATGAAGAAGACGATTGGCACCGTACTTCTCCCATGAGTGAGTGAGTCTGTGTCATATTGTCTGTGGTTTAACTGCTTTTCCCCATATTGCTGTAGAATGAAGTGAACGCCATCAAGTGGGACCCCACTGGCAGTCTTCTGGCCTCCTGCTCTGATGACATGACACTGAAGGTCAGCGTGCGCACACGCACACACACACACACACACACGTGCTGAGACGCAGGATGGCCTAGAGGTCTGGCTGCTAGATTCCCAGCCGTCACGGGTTCGAACACCGGAGACGGCCTACACTACCTGTGTGCACCCTTGAGCAAGATGCAAAATTGTACTCATTGTTAATTCTCTTTGGATAAAGGCGTCTGCTACATGATCTAAATAAGTACAAGTTAGTGAATACATGCTCTGTAGGAGCACAGCCCTCATCAGCTTGACACGCATCCATCCATATCACGCTGGGGTCGAGGGTGACCCAAAGCGAGCCCCCCTGCGTACAATGTTCCTTTCCACCGCGTAGCTTAGCGTCGGGTTAGCACTTCACGTTAGCGCTTTATGTTAATATAAATGTCAGTTGGTGTCGCTGTGCCCGTCAGATCTGGAGCATGAAGCAGGACGCCTGCGTCCACGACCTGCAGGCCCACAGCAAGGAGATCTACACCATCAAGTGGAGCCCCACAGGCCCCGGGACCAGCAACCCCAGCGCCAACCTCATGCTGGCCAGGTAAGGCAGCACTCCTAACGGCCTAAAGCATGGCTGACCAGCCTCGCTACCTATCGGGGGGTCGGAGGTCGTCCTGTCCGCCGTGCGGTAACAGAAGCAAACTGTCACAATGCTTGCACTCGTTTGTTGTATGTAGGGTGATGGCGATGACAATCAAGAGCAATGGCACAGAGTTGTATAGAGATCTAATAGAATGAACTGTAATGGCCCTGTAAATCAGGAACAGGAATTATTTACCAGAGACAAATT
Source organism: Typhlichthys subterraneus (assembly GCA_027564835.1). Taxonomy (NCBI): domain Eukaryota; kingdom Metazoa; phylum Chordata; class Actinopteri; order Percopsiformes; family Amblyopsidae; genus Typhlichthys; species Typhlichthys subterraneus. Next base: position 2,293 of record JAODUH010001673.1, on the reverse strand, counting down.
ACATTCCTTTCCTTGTTTTGTTTTCATTTGTTGACTTGACATTTGACGTTCCTTACCTCTGTCACACCCTATCTCCCTCCCCCCGTATTCCCTATCTCTCTCCCTCTCTGCCTCCTCTTCCCGTCTCCCCACCCCACCCCCAGTGCGTCCTTTGACTCCACGGTGCGTCTGTGGGACGTGGAGCGCGGCGCGTGCGTCCACACGCTGACCAGGCACCAGGAGCCCGTCTACAGCGTGGCCTTCAGCCCCGACGGGCGACACCTGGCCAGCGGCTCCTTCGACAAGTGCGTCCACATCTGGAACACGCAGGTACGCTTCCCCGCAGAGGGCCGGCCGCTTGGCGGCCATCTTGGACACGTCTCCTCCATGCGGTTATTAGCGAGGCCTCGCGTAGAGGAACGGGGAGAGAGCCGTCACTGGCACAGAGACACTGCGTGTATTACGTCACCAGTCAGCTCTGATAAAAAAAGAAAAAAACAACCCCAAAATAAGGTTTAAGAAGTGCGTGTGTGTGTGTGTCTTTTAGCCTGTGCAACCACACAATTGGCTTAATGCATTCTAAAGCAAATAATTTCCTCTTTGAGGGAAGGACCAGGATCTCTGCGTCCAACCACCATTTTTTGCATGCCTAAACAGAGTTCTATTTAGGATTCTGTGGTGGAGCGGTCAGTCACTATAATACATCACGTCCCTGTTACGGCCTGTATGAGCTACCTCAAGCTAAATCCTGCCTTGTTGTCTTAATATTAACGCAGAGAAGCTATGAGGCATGACTCTAGGCATGAGTAGTATGTATGTCGATGTGTATTGTGAGAGTTCAGTCATTAAATAATGTCTATAAATATGCACCGTCAGTATTTAGTGTCACATTAGGGTTACAAGGGAAAAAGAAATATAAATGCATTGTGACTAAAACAAAATTGAGACAGATTCTTGGTAACTAGGCTAAAGACGGCACATGCACGGGTATCGCCCTTATCTCCTTGCTTTGAAGTCAGTATCTGCCACCTAATTTTTGTCCTTTTTAAACAATGCTGAGTCCTTTTTTAAACAATGCTTGATTATTTATTATTTTTTTTAAATAAAGCAAGAACGAGGAAAAAGCATGCGTGTACGCGTGCGCTAGCACAGAGGCTCAACCAACAGGCAATACAGACCCTATAGAGAAGCACACCCTTATACGCTTAATTACCATATATCTCCTTCGACATAACATTGCTACTAACTGTTGTACAGTGTGGACTGAGAGAAAGATGAATGCTTGGGTGGAGATGGATGCATTCACGCTAGCGTTGTTCCTTGTGATTTTTGCTCACACTGCGTCTGCTCACCAGACGGGGGCGCTAGTCCACAGCTACCGGGGGACGGGGGGCATCTTCGAGGTGTGCTGGAACGCCACGGGCGACAAGGTGGGAGCCAGCGCGTCGGACGGATCGGTGAGTCCCTCCCTGCCTCCCGCTCAGCCAGAGCGCACCACAGAACATATAACGGGTTGCGTTAATTCACCCGACTCAGAGCCATGTAGAAGATAGTCGCGCCAACGGAAGTTCGTGATTATCAGCGGTTGTGTTGTTCATGTAGATACAGTTCCAGGAAGTGTTTTGATTTGAAATTTGAACCGATAAATACAGATGCGTGAGTGCAATGTTTGGTAATTAATCAATGAATTAATCAATTTGCATTTATAATATATTCAAACGTGCTTCTAGTATTTTCGGCTAACTTCCAGGAACTGTTTTGAGGCTCCATGATCCTCCATTGCTGTGAATAAATGGTCTGTTGGAGTGAACGGAGTTGATGCGACTCTCTCTTCTCCATGGCTCTGGCCTGGTCGTGAAGCCAGTTCAGAAAGGTTGGACTGCTCCCTGTGCAGCTAAGAGTAGATCAGCAAACGCTACATCACATGTGCAATATATGTGTTCACGGATTAACATGGTCCACACTCAGCATAACAATAACACATGTAAAGTTCCTCGAGGAAGAAATATAGTGAGAGTGAGAAGTTCCTTTTTTTTTTTTGTGTGTGGGAATTGCTGTTTTTATGTCATAGAATCCAAGGATTAAATCAATCAAAGCACACTGTTTAGCCTATGTCGTTATTCTTATATGTATTTTCAATAATGGTTTTTATTTATTTATTTATATATATATATTTTTTTTTTTTATTTCATGGCTTTTACCTAGTTTTTCATTGTTTCTTATTTCCTTTTGTTTAATTGATTTCTTCCCTTCATCCTTTGTTCAAATGTTTTTAACTGTAAAGCACGTTGAGTTGCACATTGTGTATGAAAGG
>JAODUH010001672.1:0-12620 GCA_027564835.1 Typhlichthys subterraneus | reverse complement strand
CGGACATATGACATTCCGCGGTTTGCTCCCCCTGCTGCTAGTCTGCTGAAATGCCTTAGGACAGCGCGAGGGTTAAAGACAGAGATGAAGAGGCAGCTTCTAGTGCCTATACTGTAGGAGCAGATTCACACACTGTTCCACAGGATTTGGCTCTCTCAAAATGTACGACACTCAACCATCAACACTGTCACTTTTGTTGTTGATACACAAGGAGTTTTTTCTTCCCAGGCCTGTCACGATAATTACTATATCGATTTATTGTGAGATATATGGATATGACCTTGATAACATTGTATTTACATGCGTGTTATTGACATATGACAGTTAAAGCCACGTTGCGCAGATTGATTGTTTGTTCAGTGTTTTTCTCGACAACTGCATAATTCTAGCCAATTATGTTTAGAAAATACAGCATTTGTTTTATTTGCTTCAAGGTTTATGTTTAATTATAGCCAAACAAATAAATTGGTTTGACCAATCACAACGAACAATTGATGTCACATGACAATAACGGAAAGGCATAGATCATTCTGCTGTTGGTTAAAGTTTCTACCAGTTTACATGAGGAAACATGGGAAAGTACAGTAATATTAACAATATTGGGTTTGCATTAGGGATGGCACCGATACGATACTGAGATCTGAAATCGGTCCGATACTGACGTACTGTAAATAGCTGGAAGGGTATCGGTGACAATTGGAGTTGTAACCAATCCATGGGGCTAATCTAATTAAATGTATTTACAGGCGTAGGTCTACTGTCAAGCATCAGCCATGTCTAACCTACCCACACACACAAAGGTTTCTAAAATGCATCTATATCCAAAAATAGAGATTGGCTGTCATTTACTTTGCAATTTCATTTAAAACTTAATTTAACACTGGAATCGGATTCAAAGTACCGGTATCTGTATCGAGACTGAAAAAACTGGATCGTGCCATCCCTAGTTTGCATTGAATGAATGAATTAACATTAACAACCTGTTGGATGTGGAACCTCGTTTGGAACAGGTACCCAGTGCGCGCCGCACGATTGTCCTTGTGCATGGGGATTTCATCACAATGCGCAACTGAGCATATTTGAGCTGCGAACATAGTGGCTAGAAGTCACTCGCATAAAGTGGGCCGAAATATTTTTTCATGTTTGCACACCAAGATTTTGAGTCGCATTTGTGAGTGAAATGGTACTGTAAGAGCCCTGTGACCTGACTGCTGTGCTCATTCAGTGACAAGTGTATAGCTTATCGAAATACTGTAAATTAGTTTAAAAATCATATCACCATTATCGAAAAAGTTTATATTGCAATATATATTATTATATTAAATTTTTGTCCAGCCCTATATTCAAACATCAGCCATGTCTAACCTACCCAGGCCGCACACTCAGGTTTCTAAAATGCATCAAAATTAAAAAATAGAGATAATACTTTGCAACTTCATTTAAAACTTAATTTAACACTGGAATCGGATTCAAAGTGCCAGTATCTGTATTGGTATAGAGACTGAAAGAACTGTATCGTGCCATCCATAGTTTGCATTACTAGTAAGTGGTTAGTAATAGTAAATGCTCTTAGGGAAAGAAACACATTTTTAATAAATAAATAAAATGATCAGAGTTGTTATTTATTTTTGGGACATGTTGTGTTTGCCTTATTACTACCTTCCCCTAACATGACCATGACCTAACCATGTGGGGGTACTGCATAGTAGTGGGTCTAGCACCCTACTACCAGGGTCACATACTGTAGCAGCATCCTACAGGAGTCAGGCTAGTTCACTATTATACCGATCCAACAGGCCAGCACTCCACATATAGGAGTCAGACTGGCACAATATCCTACTGACACAACAGGCCACCCTAAGCCCCGCCCATAGATTGGCTTTTACATTGTCATGTGAGAGCAAAGCACGCCGCTGGGTACTTTCAGGCAACAGTGAGGATTGTGCCTGGGACTGGTGGCTTAGCGGCATGACGTCATGTCCTGCCTGGCTGTTTCCCCATGCCTCCTCCTCACGGGTTTGCTGGACTGCTGTCATGACTTGTATTTTCTCATCCAGATCGGCGATATGACCTCTTAACGTGCCCACCTCCGCTTTATGGAGACAAGCGGATCTTCCAATTTCACAGAGCTCTTCCTGCTTCTTCTGTAGAACAGAAATGTCCTCCTCCTGGACCTTCTGAGCGGCTTCCATCAGCAAGGTCTTCTTCTGAAGCTGTGTGGAAGAGTTGTCCTTCTGCTTCTGACAAATACTTTTTAGATTACACACATTAGCCTGCAGATGATTGACCTTCTGAATGAGATTGTTTAAGGGCTTATTTGGAATGCATTCAAAATGCATCTTTATTTAGAGAAAGAAACTTTTCGGGATTCTCAAAAACTTTTCCATTAGGAATGTGTCAGTGCTGTCAATGCTTAGTTATCAGTATGCTTCTGTATGCAGTCTATTACGTTTTGTTCTATTTATTGATAGCAATAGGGCGTGGCTTGTGAAACATCTAGTGGGCGTGGTCACTTTACAGAGTATTGTGTTTGATTGTGCCCTGTGATGTTGATCAAATGTGTATAGAATAGCCTTTTTTTGTGCATACATGTGTATATGTACTGTATAATTAGGCCTGTCATGATAATTACTATACTGACTTACCGTGCAAAATATGGACATAATGTAACAAACTAGAGTGAACACTATGGTAAGTAACTGAAAAACATTTAATGAATAATACATACATACATACAATAACCCGCAATGGGCACAAACAACAGAACAGTATATAAAGACAGGGGAGTAATCAGGGAATAAGGAACAGGTGTGGGAGGCCCTGATTGCCACCTGTCGCAGATCGGCTATCAGTACTCCGGGGACGACGCGCGAGAGCGTGCCAGACCGGAGGACACGGCCCCGCCGCGGGACGACAGCGTGACACATAACCTCAATACTTTCTCAGACGTCAATAACATTGTGTTGTATCTACATGCATATTGTGACATCAGAGAGTTAGACATGCTGCTTCTGTGCACTCGTCTGCCAGCGCCCCACACACACACACACACACACACAGAGCAGACAGCGACAGGTGAATGATGCCTGTATAATTCCAACAAACTACATTTGTAATTTTTTGCTTTAATGTTTATCTTTAGTATTTAGCCAAGCAGTGACATTGGTTTAACCATTCATAACGATGTCACATGACAATAGTGGAACAAAAATGTTTATATGATTCTGAAAATAATATTGTTTATTGTAATTATTTCTGGGACAATACTGTATATCGCCCAACAAAAATAATGATTGTGAAATGCCTATTTCTTCCAAATAAAAACCTGTTCATTAAGCAACATCTGTTTCTCCATGGACACAAAAGAAGACATCACTCACCTAATGCAAAACATTAAATTGCAATAGAATAATGTTTTGTTCTTTGCTGTTAGTCAACAGTAAACATCATACCTACCATTTGACCCTTTGTCAATTAATAATCTTGAGATGATTCTCCTTTACCTTAAGCAATGCAGTCTAGTTAAAAAAAATGTAAGTAAAATATACCATATAGCTAGGGATGACCCCGATACGATACTGAGATCGGAAATTGGTCCGATACTGATTTAAATAGCTGGATCGGTATTGGTGACAATTGGACAGTTGTAACTGATCAATGGGGCTAATCCAATTAAATTAATTTAGATGATGCGTAGGTGACAGGTCTACTGTCAAGAATCAGCCATGTCTAACCTACCCAGGCACACACGCAGGTTTCTAAAATGTCCTAAAATAGAGTTTGGCTGTCATTTACTTTGCAAATTAACTTAAAACTGAATTTAACACTGGAATCGGATCGGTACTCGGTATCGGCCGATCGTTCCATCCCTACATATAGCAGCAGTAACATTTGGTTTTACCACAAAACCACTAACTAGCAGCTAAACTAACTTCACACAAGTGTAGAAACTGCAGCAACCAATGTTGTTGTTTGTTTTATGATATCAGGGCCTGCTATCACCAGTTTGATGGAATAATCCCCTATTAGTATCACAATACCTGAAAGCTGTACGAATTGTGTTGTGTAGTGTGCGCGTTTGTGTTTGCGTGCACATTATTGATGCATTAATGAACGTGTCCGTGCATGTGTGCACACAAATCATTCATTCTTCATCTCATCAACAGAACATTCCCTCACTGCAATCCACATGCAGCGGTGTAACCTCGCCTGCCACTGGAAGCACTATCCACTTCCAACAAGGATGTCTGCAGAGAAAGAACACCAGCATGGTTTGTAGATTCACTCATAGCTATATGTTAGAGGTGGCGACAAAGGGAGTATGAAAACACTATAGGCACGCGCACACACAAGCATACATACTGAGAGCGCACAATTTAAGTATGTGTATGGGCGGAGCATAATGTACTGACTGTGGACAGCCTTTGGAGACACAAACATGACCGCACACACACACACACATGCGTATGTCTCCTGGTATCTGTTGGGTCCCTACTGTGACGATGGGACGAGACATGTGGTGACAGAAGGAAAAGTCTGCTGCAAATGAGGAAAGGCATAGTGGCTGTAATGACGGGTATTACATTACACTAGCCACTGCACACAAGCACCGCACAACTGTGTGTGTCGGGGGGGGGTACTCTTGCTTCCAACTGTTCTTTTTATTGATGTTGTCTGCTGTTTATGGTGAATTTCATATGTAGTATGTTTGTTGATGTACAGGCCTGGCTGGAGAAGAGAATGAAGTGGGATGTCTAGGGAAGGAACAGAGGGATAGGGGCGGTGTTGGGTTAGAACAAGTACAGTCTCCACCACATCAGGATGGAGGAGGAGTGGGGATGAAGGGGTCAAACCTGAGGCGGATGAATACAATAGAAGGCAGCATTGTTTGTGTGTGTGTTTGTAGAGGAGGTGGCATGCGAGCTGTCGGACTGCTAAGAGTCGGTGGTTGTCAAATCTTGTAAGCCGCAACGTCAGAAAATAAGCAATAGCAAGCATGTATCAAAAACAGCCATGGGATACCATGCAGCATAAATAACCATAGACTTAAGAGGTGCCCTCTCAGAATACGTATAAGTATAAGTATAAAGATATAGCTAGACAGCCAGCCCTACATTTTTACTGCCTAGCTAAGTCAAAGCCATATATCAGCAGATTACCGCTTTTCCACATCCCAAATGACAATACTGTCTGTTACAATACAGTACTGAACAATTGGTGCGTTAAACTGAAGTTGTGAATGCATTGCAAACTTAATGTGTTTTTCAGTCTCTCAGATAGATGCAACTGTCATTGTAATACGGTAACATAATGCCATAGTAGACGTATACATTTATAACATGTCCATATCAAAAATATGCATATAGCCCATGCAAGAGATTGTCACAGCTGAGGACGGGGTAATGGAAACGTAAATGCTGATAAAAACACTGATGACGTTCTGGTTCTAAGTCCCATTTCGTAGGGGAATATTTCAACCCTTTAGTTCAAAGGGGTCAAGGGTTAGGGGTAAAAATGAGAAATTGAAACTGAACATTCTAGCAGAGGGCCAAGAATTATGGTGTGGTTGAGGTTTAATACACACAAGCAGTGGAGGAGGCAAATAACAAGAGCTAGAAAAAGCTTTAGCATGAATATAAAAGTGAAACCTAAATATCTCATGGATAATTCCCGGGGAAGGGAAAAATCAGATGACCTTCATGTGAAGGCTTGGACGGTCAACCTTTACTCTGGCTCTTATTATGGTCATGGAATACAAAAAAGCAAAAGACCTAGACACCAGAAGCAAATGTCAACTGCTTACATAAGCAGAAAGGGTTGCTTGAAATTCACCTCAGAGGTTAATCATACATTAATGTTGCCATTATCGTTGCTAATAGTATACCAACCTTCTAGTGACATCTGGATTTTGTGTCATATTTGCTTTTAAAGTGCTTTTGAAGCTAAATTATTTCCCCTGCTGTCAGGTACAGTATATTGGTCTAAACGTAGGTTAATGAGGGTAAACTGGAGAGTATTTTACACAATAGTTACCAAATGTGCAAGTTTATCTTTTACATTCAAAATAATAAACAAAGCCGAGACATAGTTGACAACAGTGTGGGTTTGGATTGTTGTCTGGTTGGTGTTGTAACACCAACAAAGTTACTAGTAACTAGTTACTGCCCAACACTGATTGCAAAGTTAAAAGGCTTTTCATTCTTAAATGGAGGAAATATGGAAAATGTAAGATACTGTACACGAATACTTTTTATCCACATTAAGTGCATTAAAGCCTATCTACTTTAAATAAATGGATCAAATGCAGGCTGTTTATTATGTGCATTAAAAATGCAGATGGAAAAGTGCATTCATTGTTTAAGTTCTACCTGGATTGAAAAATATACTATATTCTACAGCAAACCAGAAAATAAACTCCTTATTTACACAGCAAAGAAAAAAAAGTCCCAATTATCCAAATGTCATCCAACATATGGTTATGGAAGGCCATCTAAATTGGTAGGTTAAGTTTCTTAAAATGTAGGCTATAGCATCATTACTGTTTTGAAAACTCAAACTGGGGCAACCATTATTTCGGGATCCATAACAACCAGTCATTTATTATCTGGCGACCCGGCTACGGACAAACAGATGAGGAGGATGGAGGATGGATAGAATACCAGAAAATTAAATAAAGGCATAAACATACAAATTCTAAGGTTTTTGGTCTGTAAAAAAACCCACGTGCAAATGTAATAAAATAGAAGTAGTACCAATACTTTAATGTGAACATGAACACTGTTACAATGTGAAACGTTCAGACAGCGGTAGAAAAAGAACAGCACACATTAAAAACTATTGTTTTTGTTTAAATAAGCATGTTGATATATTGTAAGGGTTATGGTCTTCAGTTCATGGCCTTGCATACATGGACCATCTTAACATTACTCTCACCCTATCCATTTAAAGACTAACTTAAAGTATTGTCACTCTTAATGTGTGTCTCATTATTCTTATGACTGTGTGCATCTGAAATCTGTGCTAAGCGAGCCTCGGGAGAATCAGCCATGCTCCATTAGCCCTTTCTCGATAATTCCATCCCTAGGGGCGGGGGCAGCCATTAGAGCTTTAGCCTGCTGGCAATGCGAGCACTTCTGCAAAAAGCCTAAAGCTATTGAACCATCCTATAAAAGCTAGAATTAGAGATATACGGTAAGCATACTGTATTTAGGTAGGCTACTAGCAATAGACATTACAACGCTGCCTCGAAGATGATGGTTTCAACAGTTACCGGCAAGTATAATTAAAAATAGTATTCTAGAAAGACATGACTGGGAACATCACACTTGGAATTATATTCAATACATTTGACAAATTTAAATACAGAAGTAATCTGGTCTGATAACATAATATTTCTGCCCACTATATTCAGTAGTCAGCTTGAATAATATGATTTGGTCATTCATGTTTGACATTTGAGTTTCATGTACCTAAACATGTAACCAAAAAATATAATATCCTATTCTGAACATGCTACAGTAGAACTTTCTAGTAACAAGATGCAGCTGTCATTGACATTCATGCGAGGTATTCAGCTATTGTAAGCTAATTGTAAGCTAATACACTTTTTGTCCAATTCACCAAATATCTCTTTTGCATTTCACTTGCTATCTTTCATCAAAGATGGTCATCCCACGCTCCAGAAACACACCAAAACAGAGTGCTCTTAGACAGCCCTTTTGCTTCAGGAGCAGCTTCCTTCCATTGCTATTTACATTTCACCCAAACTAAAACATCTCATAGAGAGTCGGGATGAGATCCGGGCCTAGAAACGCCCGGGGAGCTATTGTGTCTACAAACATTCACCACTGCAAATGGAGCTGAGGAAAACAATCAGACATTATGCAGGAGAAATGTCTGCGGTTCGGCATATTCATGTAAACAACACGACTTTCTTATTAGGCGCTGTCCGCTATGTTATTAAGTCTCCATATACATCAGTGTCAGGGTCAGTATGTCTGCAATTCATCTTGGTGCGCATACTACTACAGTACATCCCCCCCTGCACCTCTTCACTGTGGTTACACTGGATGACAACAACTAAACCCCTCCCTCCACCCTCTCTGCCTGTTTCCATCCGGCTGATTTGCATTGGGGCGTTCGCATCAAAGAGGAAACGTCTAATCTGCAGCAGGCAGCGGTAGCAGCAAATTGCCCCGCCCACCCCCGTAACCAATAGAATTAAGCCCCGCAGCTGAGCTCTGAACCCGGGATAACGAACCAGTCATACAGGCAGACGAGCTTTCATCATCACATCCCCAGAGCTAGCCTCTGCAGCCCGGGCCTGGTCCGTTGAGGACCCTGACCTTCACTTCCACCCATATGACAGCGCACCCGACCCCCCCGCGCTTCCTCCCATGAGTGGTGGGTCCATAGCATGGACAGGACAGTGCAAGTTCCTTGTTCGGGCTGTGCCCGGCTGGGCTCCGTGGCTAAATCCAGCCAACAGGCGCTAGCCAGGAAGCCGTGACGGGCTGGGAATATAGGCCGGTGTCCGCAGAACGGACGGGAAAACAGGCGATGCGTGTCCTCGGTTGTTACAATAGCATGGTGCAGTTTGATGATATACTTATTCGTGACATTTATTGACGTGAACATGGGGGATAAACAGCGCACCTGCACATGGGATGTTGAAGGTAATGTGATTCTGCAAATAACCACGCAAAGCTCAAAGCCATCAATGTTATGGTCATGCAGAAAGACAGGACTGCTGCTGGGTGTCCATCGTTTGATGCAGTGTTGCACACACACACATACACACACTGGTGAAATTAACTTGGTGAGCCGGCCTACCAAATGACTGTTGGGAAGAACATTCACAAGACATATGGCAGTGTGAGAGTGTCAATGGGGTGTGTGAGTGTAGGATAGAAGGACTGAACGTAGGCATAGGAAATGTGTGAAAGAACACAACTCTGAAGGCTGCCAAGAAAGTCTGGACAGTGAAAGCAATAAACAACGTAGGCCTAACCTGCGCGCACGCACACACGCACACCACTGCACTAATAAGCCCCCTAAGGTTTCCGAACAGATTGGCTTCCATATTAATGAGGCCACTGTCGCACACACAGAAAGGCAGTGAAGTGTCAAACAGAGGAAGAGAAAGAGAAAAATAACAGCTACATCCAAATCAACTCATGACAAGCTCCGCACGTCATGTGGCTGTGTTCAACCAAAAGCAGGTCAAAGTTAATCTAATTTCAGCTGCCGTGACAGGGCGCACACTGTAGCAGACAGAACATTCTGCCCTTTGCTTTCATTTGGAGAGACTGTTCATCACACTGGATTAAAACGTCTTCATACCCGTGTGGAAAACAGGTTAAATGCCTATTAAATACTGTTCGTTTTCACTGGATTATGCAAAAATATGATTTGATAATATGACCAGATGTTTACTCTACTGTACCTATCCTACAGTATATTGCATACACTGTCATCAAGTGATAGAACTTTTGAGGCCGCCTCTAATAGTAAAATTATGGTAATTAAAATAACAACAACAAAAGCTGCATATTGAGTGTAATAATGACGCGTCTGTGGGATCAGCAGACATCTGAGACCCAACGCAACGTGATTCCCCTCCTGATGCAGCTTAATGAGGAAGGCTGGGCTTTAAACTGGGACCAGCGTAGGTAGGTAAAGCCTCAGGGTGAACCGTCGCTGCAACCAGACGCACACACACACATCAATGTAGTGGGGACACCCTGCCCTGCTTCATCTCTATCCTCTTTATTTCCTTGCTAACCCCTCCTCTAGCCCCGCCCACATCCTTTGTCCATCCTTCCCCTTTCTCCCAATGGAACAAGACTGGCCCCACTGTGTGGGGATAAGAGGGAGGGGGGCTTATTGCTGTTGCTATGGTTACAAGGGAGTAGAGGAGGGGGTGTCGCTGATTAAATAAGGTGTGTGTGTGTGTGTGGCGGCGGGGGGGGGGGTCTTTAACCTTTCAATCCTTCCTGCATGGCGTCCATCGGCAAGATGAGGAGCGCACACACAGCGGTGTGCTTTACGTGCACATACGCGTACATGCGGACATACACACGGAAAAGATGGCCGCTCCATCACTGTCTCAGCCGCATTACCACACACACACACCAACACACCAACACCAGACACGCAATGCCAGCCACCAAGGATTAAATCAAAGATGGACACCCTCCCTGTCGTCGCTCTGGCAATAAGAGAGAGACGCTGGCCAATCACAGCTTATCAAGCAATAACAACCAATGTCTCTCTATTAAACACACACACACGCCATTTTCCCCGCTACAATTAGACAGGCACAAAGGAGAACATCCAACAGACTGCACACAAATTGCACAGTTCAGCAGTTATTATGGAATTGGTGAGGGGGGTGTATAATCTTAGTAAGCCTATATACTTGACATTAACAGTGTCAGCTGAAGGCAACAGAGTTCCAAGACGTTCATTAGCATAGCGATATACTGTATAGAATATTTCATGGAATATTACACAATATGCCACCTCACGTGGTCTTGTCAGCAAAACACATGTTTAGCAACAGTGAGGAGCAATGAAGCTTATATGCAGACCATCATCATCCTTTTATATATTGAAATACTGTTCTGCTGATGTTTATTACTACTTTAATGCAACGTATATATGTTATCCCATACTAGTTTAAGGACGGACCATTTGATGTGTACTAAAAATAAAAGATACCAGCATGAAACAATAACTATACATCCAGTGTGAATGCATGGTCGTGTGTGTGTGTAAAGGCACGCTTCACTTTCTATACTAGTCTCTGTGAGCACCTTTTTGCTCATTCCTCTGTAGCTGCAGGAGACACAGGCACTGCGGCAATAGAAGCGTTCCCTGCTAGCAAACACACACACACACACGCACACACACACACACACACACACACACACACGCACACGCACTTAGGCGTTCGACCTAATAGACGCTACAGTTTTCAATTGTTTTGGTTTATTCTGACGGGAAGCATCGTCAGAAGAATAGAGAGAGGCGGAATGCTGTTTATGCTCTCATGTGTGTGTGTGTGTGTGTGTGTGTGTCCATTTTAATGCTCCAAAGCTTAAGCCACACACGTACAATACGCAGGTTGATGCATTTGCACACAAACATAACACATCACAACAACACATGGGGTCGGTAGCATTGCACTTTCGCCTCCTTTAACGCTCAATGCTTGCTCGCTCGCTTCGTGTTTACTATGCATGCATACATACATACTAACATTGGCAGCGAATCTAAGCTCCTCTCGCACTGCTCTGTCTGATCAGCTCCACGCCAGGATTGGAGCAGGACAGGCTTAACTCCACAGCATGGCATTTGTCATAGCGTGCTGCCAGACACACTAGACACAGACACTTTTGCCTTGTGTGTTGGGTGTATCTGCATGTGTGCACGGGTAACACATTGAGACAAAGGTCGTATAAGCAAGCTTGTTTTCTCTAATGTGTGTGTGGTCTAAGCCTTCTTACAGGACTAATGCCCCCAAGACCAGCACAGGAGTCAGGGTGGGGGACTGCCTCTGCTGCCGCCCCCACCACACACAAACACACACACATTACGTTTCTCCAGGACAAGTTCATCCCAACCAGGGTTATCATTAGCACCAGCAAAAGGCAACATTAGTAGGCTACTGGCTTTGTAGGATTCCAAAGCAGAGTGTTATGCTCTTGACATTGTGGATCTCAATTGAGCTCACGTCAAGTAGCCTATCATATTCTTGCTGTTGCTTTCCTTCAGGCTATAGGTTAATTCAGTTTGAATTGAATAAAGTTGGCTAAGAGCCATACACACAACCTACGTCGTCATTGTTATGCTTATGCTACAGGTAGTAGTAGTAGTAATAATAATAATAATAATAATAACAATAATAATACGTCAACGTGTTAAACTCTGGCGTTAACTTTAACAGATGGACAGGGTATTGGTCAAAGGAAATAAATACCAAGCCTCTAATTAAGGATTAAAGCAGTTAGATTCGATGGACGGAACGTCGACACACACACCGTCGCGACTCCCGCATATAACCCATATGTCTGGGGTAAACCGCGCAAGGGATTTGTTTAGCACGCGAAAAAAAAAAAAAAACATGCCAGAGCCGGCTGCATCTTTATCAATGGACAACTGTAAACATACGATACGCCGCTCCCACACGCCCACAAGCACATGAGACCACTATGATCACGGAAAAACAAGACACTTACCAGCCACCTGCTGATGTGTGTCGTTGCACTGGCGCCTCTGTAGAGTCGGTAGGCTACGTCACGCGTGCACGCGTGCACGTGTGCACGTGTGTGCACAGACCTCTAGGCTAACGGTCAGCCTCAGGACGCCCACCGTAAGACCCACTTAGTGAACACACCCATTCTCATCTGCTGTTGTTATCCGACAGGCGCGCCGCTATAGCCTACCTACAACAAAAACAACACATAGCAGGAGAGATTTGGCCGCGAATGCGAGGACAATAATAATCTTCCACGCATGAAGGAACTGATACGTGGAGGGAGGAGGGAGGATGAGGAGAGGATGGTGGTGATGGATTGGTGCGGGGGGGGGGGGTTGAGAGATGCACACAGAGCATG
>JAODUH010001671.1:0-12622 GCA_027564835.1 Typhlichthys subterraneus | reverse complement strand
GAGTCCGACTTACTGCCGAGAATCCGTACACAGCTCTCGCTTTGGACATACAGGGATTGGATTGCCCTTAAAAGGGATCTCCTCACCCCATACTCCCGCAGCACCTCATACAGTACTAAAACCCATAAATATAATTATTCATTGGCAACCTTCACTGGCAAACAAGCTTGTGAAAATGGGGCAAAAACAAATTTTTTACTTGTATTTACCTTAAATGGAATGGTCAAGGACACAAGAGCTTCTTATTTAAAAAATCTGATTTTCTCTTATAAAGGTTTGCTACTATTAACAATATTGTTTATCCTACTTCAATTAATGTCCCTGTGTTTTCACATGAGGACGGCAATACATTTTTGCCAAATTTTGTAGATAAGGTTATACTGTCAGGACAAGCATCACGCCTTCAATTTGCCCACTCTTAACCAGCCAACTGAAATCACTTATTCTAGACACATTTTTTCGTATCACCCTAGACAACCTTATTAAACCATATTTGTTTAACTTCACAAAAACTGTATTCTCTTACAATAACTGTACAATATAAACGGTTACAATAACACACACACTGGTTCTAATGTTTTAACGTAAAATCTCTAACAATCTCTAACTTTAAATCTGCAAAAGCATGTTAAAAATTAAGTGCATTATACATTCATCAAACAACAAAGTGAAATTCAAATACATTTCAGGAATACCAAAACATTGTGCAACCTCAAGTTTAGCAAAATCATATTACAGTCAAATGTTTTCAATTTGAGTAACACTAATTCTAACAGGATTAACTAAAACTAGTGCATTCTTAATCAAATCTAACACATCCACCTGATGCATGAACACCCCCCCCTCTCCTTCTCTCCCATCAGACTGACATGTTAGGCTGTTTTAGGACAGATCATATACTGGTACTGTAGAATCAGACATCTCTTTTTGTAAAGTAGGCCAATCTCATTTGTCTGGCTGTCGACGGCAAAGCGGCGCAATTTGGAGACACTTCTTAGATGTCCACATGGGGACAAGTAGCCTACGATGGTTGGAAGAGTGTCAGCTATGTCCGGGAACTTAACAGAGCAGCTGAACCGGGATCTGGTTATATGTGCAGGTGGTTTTATTAGTCTATCCAATACGAATACAGGGACAGCAGCAGTGCCGCAACTGATAATGTTTATCCGAATGGTGTTCGATGGAAACTGCACATGATTTGAAGATGTGACAGTTAAAGTTAGGCCTAATGGTTATAATCGGCTATTAGCTAATATATCTTTGGTAACAAAAATAATAATCTGTTAGCTAACGATCACAAAAACAACATAATCGATAAAAAAAAAAAATATCGGTGAGATCAAAAATCACCCATAAAGCCTAAGAGTTTGTTATATAAATGTACTATTTAATGAGACCAGTTAAAACTGCTACGAAGTGTTTTTTTATTCCACACCACGAAGCATTACAATAGCTGCACTTGATACAACCTTGTTATAAAGAATTTCCCTGATTCCAAGACGGCGCCAAAAAATGGTAAGCTCTGCACTAGCAAGCGTTAATTAACACAGTGAGATAAACACATTCATAACAGGCAATGCTGTTTGGTCTAATGTTGGAAATAGCGCAGTGATGTGAATTTGCCAAACGTTTAAAAATAAGAAATGGGTTATCTTAGGGCTGGGCGATTTGGACCAAAAATCATATCCTGATATATTTAGGTTAAATACCTATACACAATATATATAGGTATTATTTTCTATAAAGTGAGCTAAATGTTCAGGCCTACATCAATGTCAAATATGAGATGTCACAAGCACATTTTTATAAAAATAAAACATTTACAGGTTTTACTCTCTTGTACACATCTTGCACATCTGTGCAAATACAATGTAAACAGAACATAATAGGGATGTTCCTATAGTACTGATGATGACTTTAATTTCCCAATCATTGAAACTCAATACATTTTACTTAGAATAGTTGACAAAAACACTCAACAATGATCACCATCTATAAGGAGAGCGTTGAAAAATCATAGAACTGAATTTATAATACTGCTGCATTGACTGTGTTGAAAAGCAATGCATTTGTTACATCCACAGTTTAGCCTAGCAACAATGCTAATCATGACAATTTAAATCAAGAGGAAATAAGAAAAAAAATTGGGGCCCGATGGAAATGTGACATTTTTTGTAGTTGTACACATTTTTTGTAGTTGTACACAGTTAAATATTTTTGTTATTTTGACTGCTCCAGTACCTGAGCGGGGAGTGACAGAGGGACAGAATATAATTGATGATAGGCTAGGTAAACAAACAGGATTCTCTCAATGAGTGTCTACGCCAGCAAGAAAAGTGAATTAATAATTAAAATTGAATTAAAATGAAATGAAAATGAAATACATCAGAAAACTAAAGGATGTACCAGGCAATGCCACTTCCAGTATCTTATTTGAATTAACGTATTTCATTAAAAAAGAAACTTGCAAGTATATTGCTTGATCATAACTAGGGTTGGGTACTGAAACACGGTTCCAAGTTGGAACCAAATCCAAAATGGCAAGAACCGGGTACCCTTAATATAAATAGAATTTCTGTCAGAAAGTCTGTTCCAAAATGCAATTTAGTTATTAGAAAGAGCTTTAGCTGTAGCCATCTGCCTATCACGCTGTACGCGTCATCGCTGCAGTGTATTTCAGAACCTAGCATACATTTACATCGACATAGTGTGAAAGGTGAACCTCGCTAAACGGTCAAAAATGTGGCCTCACTTTAAGAAAGAAAACAGCAAGACAAGGCAAGTTGTGCATTTTACATTTATCTGCCAGCAACTGATAAACGATGGCTGAAATAATGTCACGCAATTTTAATAATTTTACTTATGTGAAAAAGCGAGCATGCCAGATTTGACTAGACACTTTCTGTTTACCTCTTTGAGGCGTCTTATTCTTGTTTCTTTCCGAACCCACGTCCATCAACTTCCGTATATATGACGAAAGCGATCACAACAAACAAAATCACATGAACCCTCTGTTCCAGCTCTGCCGGTAGTGGCTGAATGCGCACTGGCATAACCAGCTAGAGCTTAAGCCACGCTGAAACAATTAATATAGTTTTCTAGCCTACGTTTTATTTTCATTCCTACATTTTTCTACACTAAGCTTTAACAATGGACTGATCTTAAAAATAGTATTGTATTTTTGCTCTCTGAACAAGGATAGGCTTATGCCTAGTTAACTCAAAAGGTTGACAACACATGTAACATTGTCCAGGTCATTACATGACCATGAACTGAATTATGAGAATAATTCTACAAGTTGGATTACATTCTAAATGTGACAGGAGACATTAAACAAGATTAATACTGTAAGTAACATATTGACATACAAGGTCAGCTTTGATGCGCCTAGGCCTAAATGTTAATGTTAGTGTTCTTGAGTTCAAACCAGCTGGCAAACGTGGTTTGTTAATTGACTCACCTTTGTAAACTGTTCTTATATAGTTATATGCTGTATACTTACAGTATGTAATTATAGTTATTAAATGCATTAACACCTGTCCACATTTAAAAAGGCTATTCTTATTTATATTATTTTTTATAAATTGAGGGAAAAAAGAAACCTTCCTGAATCCTGTCAGTGTCACCAACATTGACATTGATTTGACTGAATATAGCCTAAATGAAAAGTTATGACATTTTCCCTCTTGACTATGTTGTATTTCTTCTCCCAAAAATATTGGAACCAGGAATCGATAAGAACCGGATTTGATAAGCAGAATCTGAATCGGAAGCGGAATTGATTACAATGTCCAACCCTAGTCATAACATCCACGAAGCAGCTACGGTACCGTACAAAAATACTAGGAAACCATACACCGGCCCCCGCAGCCAGGGCATTATGGAAGCAGAATGCAGAACAAGAACCTAGAAGCGTATACTCAGAGATCTGAATAAACTGTGCCGTCAATGGGCTGAGAGACAGCAATGCGCCTGTGAACGCACCCAGTCATCCTGAAACCAAAAGAAGACGAATGTGTGTCATGGTGTGTGTGTGGCCTACCTACCCTGATACATCCACTGATGTCTCTGTAGCAGATCAACTTGGCCCGACTTATAGACCGCGGCACGGTAAATACCAGGCGAGCAGCAGCTAACAATGTTAGCATTAGCGCTCTGCTAGATGCAGCGCGTGACATGCATTTGTACTAAAGCGTCAACGAAAACATTGCGGGACAAAGTGAAAGTGCTACACGTGAACACAGATCCATTGAAGCGGAGAAAAATAGCGGAGCTGTTTTCGTTTTGTGCCCATTGTAACAAATTGGTGTTAACTTGTGAACATAAAGCCAGTGTGACGCAAACATCCTGCATTCGTGTAAACTTACACGAATGCATTGTATGAACGAGCATAACTGGCCATATTTAGACTGATTCAGCGCACATCAAGGTGCAGTCAGACAATTGAATTAATGTATGTTGCAGGGTTGCAGCCGGAAACCGATGGAGGGCCTACTCCAGGTAGAGAATGAGTCCTTACCCCAAGAGTTTAAGTACCTCGGGGTCTAAAAATAAAAAAACATTTTTTACTTCACATTGTAACAGCCATTCGTGCTTATTGCTATAGTTCTCATTTTTGCATTAAGATGTACAGCAATTCAACTTTGGTCTCATTAGCTCATGTAGTAATGCTCCACCATCACATTTTAAGTCTATTACGCATTGAATATTGAACTAAAGCTCGACTTGAAAATAATATTTGCAAAACAATAAATTTCAAATGAAATCGCAATTGCAATATTTGTCACAATAATAGCAATTACATATTTTCCACAAATTGTTCAGCCCTAATGTAGGCTAGATATTACAAAATAATTGTCTGCAGTGTGGCAGACCCAAAGTAATAAACCAAAGTAAATAAGCTAATGTACAAACATTGTCCTGAGCTGTACTGTACAATAAAATGTTTGTGTTTCTTAGTTGTAGCATCTGTTGTTCTTATTTCTTTTAAATAAATAAGACCACTTGTACAGTACTACAGGAGTCATATACTTACTGTTATCAGCACGTCTATTCTCTGGCATTCGGCCGAATATACACTCGTCCATTCTAAATATAACTTTAATATTGTTGGTTGTTGAATGTCTGGTATCGTCAGAATTATTTTACAAAAAAAGAGCATTCGGTTATGTTATCTGATTACCCACAAGTGAATATTACGCTGACAGTTTGGTTCAAACTAATTTAATGTTACCACTTTCACCAATAAGCGGAAGCAATGAGATCTGTTTTGTGTGACATCTAGAGTCAGTAAGTCATAAAGAGAAACTAAGTAATGCATGGAAAGCAAAGTTACATCAGTATGGTTAAATATAAGCATACAGTCTGCCGATCGAAAAATTATCCAATCCGTGACTCAAAACCGTACCACGATCTGAACCATGAGTATTGTGATCTGTTGCAACACTAGTATATATGTACGTACGTATGATTAATATGGTGCAACTTATTGTATATGAGAAAATAATGTGTGGGGGCCGGCTATGTGCAACGCACATACATAAAGATATACAGTATATGTGCGTGTGTGTATATATAGATATATAGATAAAGCTGCGAAAATTATTTTTGTTGTCGTTTACTGTGGTGTGCTTCTCATTAATTATACTATGGCAGCCCACCAAAAAGTAAACCTGATTGTAATTCCTTTTTATCAGTATACATATACAGATAAAATAAAGCATTTTCTTGCATAGGAATTAAATCCAAATCAATAAATTATCATTTCAGCTCTTTTTGTGGGACAATGGAATTATCAGTGCTCTATATTGTGTGAATTTCAGATTTTAACATATGTAGATTTATGGAATGTGTGTGCGCTACTGCTATTGACTAAATGTCTGTCCTCTTGTGTGCAGTCTGAACCTGTACAACTGCACTGATCAAGTGCAGCGAATCGAGCAGTGCCAGCGTGGTTCCCTCTATATGTGTAGCATTGTGCAGGGATGCAAGCGCACATATTTGTCTCAGCGTGACCTGCAGGCCCACGTCAACCACCGGCACATGAGAGCAGGCAAGTCCTCTGGGAGCCGGCCTGAGCCCTTGCACTTGCCCCCAGCCTCTGAGGTCCCTGACCGGTTTCGCGTGCCCCTGCCCCACTTGCCCAAGAACCATGTCCACCTCCCGGCCCTCCTCCAACATGGCAGTCACGACCCCTACAGCCAGGCCCCTCTAGCTGGGCACGACGCCCCACCAGCATCTTCAGCTCTTGGCCCAGAGACATTCCGCATCGCCACAGTAACCACGCGGAAACACAGCAACCTCATCACTGTACCTATTCAAGATGACTCCTCCTCTATGGATCCCTTACCAGCTGGGCCAGGCTCTGTTCAGCCCCCTCCTCACCACCATCCTGGGGAATACCCGGGCCAGCCTCCCGTAGTGTCTCATTCTCACCACATGATGGCGCCACCGCAACAACACTACGGGCCCCCGCCGCCTCCTCCGCCACCTATCAGCCATCCTATGCAGCACCCCCAGCAGGGCTCTGGGACACCACACATGGTGTACAACCAAGCCCCGCCACCCCCCATGTCCTCAGCGCCCCCTCCCATCACTCCCCCACCAGGCCACATCATGGGCCAAATGCCACCATATATGAATCACCCACCACCAGGACCTCCGCCACAACATACCGGCCCCCCTGTCAACGCCCCCCCACCCCATCACTACAACCCTAACTCCATGCAGCAGTTTCCTGAAGATCAGGGCACTCTGAGTCCCCCATTTAACCAGCCTGGAGGGCTCAGTCCTGGGATGTGGCCTGCCCCGAGAGGACCCCCTCCTCCGCGGATGCAGGGGCCTCCTCCTCAAGGTCAAATGCCTGGACCCCACCACCCCGATCAGGGTCGCTACAGGCCATATTATCAGTAACACTGCTAGTTGAGTTATCATGCAGGCATTTGTGTCACTCTATTCCATGCCACTTGTTACCACTTGAACAATGTGATAGTAAACCTCAGGGTTACAGGATGTAGGAAAGTTGTTTGGTTAAACTCTTAAATTGGAAGCGTTTATATTATGCACATTGTGAGTTACCTGTATTGAATTTCATGACCCAACATAATTGTGCAAAAAATTTTTTTTATTATATATACACACGCATGCATGCATACATAAACACCTAAAAGTAAATGTCTGTATGCATGTTAACCTATTTGACACATACATTGAAATATGTTAACTGTCTGAATTAAAGAAAAGATACCCAATGTGTTTGAAGCACCTTATGTATTTAGCAACAACAAAAATGTAAACATTTATTGTAGTGTCATTCATGGGAATAGGATTTACATGTTGGCAAGAAACTTGTAATAAAATAGTCATTAGATTTTTTCACAAACAACCAATCTAAGTAAGTTAATAAAGCTGTATCATCCATAGAGAAATTTAATTATTAATTCATAATTCGATTTAGAGGAAAACGGATTAGAAAAATAGAAATGCCAATATTTCCAAAAATCTCGACCCAATTATTTAACCCCACTGAGCATTGACATTTTGAAATATGTAATTTGCAGACAGAAAATCTGAAAATTCTTCAAAATCATGAAATATCAGGGAATCCTTTTTGCAGCATGATTACATTTGTTGTGGTAATTTTGTCTGATCAAGAAGAACCCCCAAGATAAACAAGTTTATTTGTTGGTACAATGGAGCAATTTTTTACATTTATGGTTTTCAGATATGTTCTATTTCTTATCTGTGTAGTATGCTTATAATTTGTATGCAAATCACATCATCAGTAGTGTAATGTACAACTTTTCTGCATATGCACTATACATGGACAGTTGACTGTGATGTGGTGTACTTGTAGAAACAATTTTGTTCCATCTGGTTGAAGGTTTTCTTAGTTGATTAACTATAGTTTGGCATCTAATACCTGGAAGAGAAGATATGTTTCTTTTATTAACATACTTTAACTTGTAATATGTATACACCAAATTTAGATACAGTGATTGAGTCTGATTAACAGTCTACAAATAGCCCAACAAAAAAAAGACTACCTTACAACGTACAAAAGACAATGTGTGCCATACAACCCGCATACACACAGTGTATGTGTGTGTATGTACACATACAGCGATCAGCCATAACATTATGACCACCTGCCTAATATTGTGTAGGTTCCCCTTTTGCCGCCAAAACAGCTTTGACCCATCAAGGCATGGACTCCACTAGACCTCTGAAGGTGTGCTGTGGTGTCTGGCACCAAGACCTTAGAAGCAGATCCTTAAGTCGTGTGTAAGTTGCGAGGTGGGGCCTCCATGGATCGGATATGTTTGTCCAACACATCTTACAGATAACATACAGTTGTATTTACCGATTAAACATGTGAACACCAACTCCTTGAAGAACATTTTTGTCTGCTTTACAGAAATTAAGTGCTGGATCGCTAATAACTTTCTTCAACTCAATGAGAGTAAGAGCGAAGTTATTTTTGTTGGCACTCCTAAACTTGTTGAGTAGCTATCTAATCATTTGGGGCCTTTGCCTACAAATGATCTTTGACTTATCTTTGAAACGACAAATTAATTCTGTTGTAAAAAATTTGCTTTTTTTCATCTAAGGACTGTTAAAAAAATGAAATCCTTCCTCTCCTTAAAGATTTAGAGATTGTGGTCCATGCTCTCGTATCTCAAATAGATACTACTCTGTACTACTCTGTACTCTGGAATATGCCAGTCACCCTTAGTCCGTCTGCACCTCATCCAGAATGCAGATGCTAGGCTGTTTGGATGGAGAAGAGGAACAATATTTTGCCGATATTGGCCTCTCTTCATAGGTTACCAGTTAAATATAAATTTAATTTTAAGGTGCTGCTGCTTGTTTTTAAGGACACCTGTGCTTGTTGGTTTTATGTCGAAAATGTTGTATTTTATTGTTATTACGTAACTGTACAGCACTTTGTTCACCGTTCACTGTCCAATGCATTACACTGCCTCCGCCGGCTTGCATTATTCCCATTGTTAATCCTGGTGCCACGTGTTCTCCAGTTAAGCGACGCACACGCACCTGGCCATCCATGTGATGTAAAAGAAAATGTGATTCATCAGACCAGGCCACCTTCTTCCATTGCTCTGTTGTCCAATTCTGATGCTCACATGCACATTGTAGGCGCTTTCAGCAGTGCACAAGGGTCAGCATGGGCACCCTGACTGGTCTGCGGCTACGCAGCCCCGTACGCAACAGGTTGCGATGCCCTGTGTGTTCTAACACACTTCTATCAGAACGAGCAGTCACTTTATCAGCACTTTGAGGTTCATTCTCTCAAGTCTTCTGAATATTTTCACTGGTCCTCTGCTGTAAAAATGTCTCCTTTCAACACTATTCCCAATAAACTGAATGCTAATTCAAAATGAACTAGTCTGAGACCGCTCATCCAAATCTCACAAAATTTGGTAGACATCATCTAGAGACCATGGTAACAAAAAGCTAGTCACAGAATTTTGATTTAACACTTCGTTCCGTAGTTATGAGTAAATAAACTTTGACAGATTTGCCCATAATTACTCATTGACCTATATCCTCTGATCCCATGGAACAGGTTGCGATGCCCTGTGTGTTCTAACACACTTCTATCAGAACGAGCAGTCACTTTATCAGCACTTTGAGCTACATTAGCTCGTCTGTTGGATCAGACCACACCTTCTGAAATAATTAAGACTGACAATTGACGCATCATGGCAGTTTAGCACACAGATAATATAGTCCTCACAATGTTTTAAAAAATCATCACTGAAATTAACCACCGACCACTTGCCATATTGGCTAGTTAACAAATGCAAACTAAAATATAGCCGCAAGCGGCAATGATTGGGGTCCAAACATGACCCAAAGTTGAGGACCCTTGAGAAAACGCTAACAATTTTAGTAAAGATTTCATAGCAGCAAAGAGATGTCACAGAAAAACTGCCAAATATCCAGACTGCCTCCACAAGAAAGCTTTGAACTTACAACTCTGTCACAAAAGTTGTGACAGAGTTGATAAACCGATACGCCATTGGAGATACTGCAGTAAGAGCATTTTTTTCCTTCAAAAGATATAATTGAACTGCATTGAATTGTACAATGCCACCAGTAGATGGCACTGTGAGACAATATAGGGGGACCTGCTCTAAAATTATATGGCCTTTTGTGAAACACTGAATACATATTATTTAGATATTTATTATCTATTTATTATCTTTTTGCAAAACGTTGTCTGTTCCAAATAAAAGGTCAGACATGAAGGATTTTGACATATAATCATGATGGAATGCTGAATGTATGGTTGTAATAAGCAGATATCCAGATAATTTAAATATTGTCTTCAGAGCCAACATACCTGCAAACTATTCTTGAAATTTTTAAAAGCTTAAGTTTCATCAGTTTGAGTATAATTTTGAAGTAAAAAAAAAAAAGATAGTGTATCACAGTGAAAGATAATATATGATTATTATAGGTAATTTGGAAATTGTTTTGATGAGAATCTAACAATTATGATGCCATACATTTGTATACTAATTAAGATGATATTTGGTCATTCAGAGGGAATCATTTAGGCCACTTTAATTTCGTGATCTCATAACAAAACTTTGACTGAGTAAATAAGCAAAGCGGTTTTAGATATCACAATTCTTTCAACAATTTGTGATCAGCCTGGTCTAGATGCTATAATCAAAATTTCATTTGAATTGGAGTAGCAGTCTAGGACTAATTGATCAAAGTAGGTTTTTCATACATTGTGAAAATGCAGGAAATGTGACTTCAACTTAAGAACAAACAAGAAAATGGAATTTTGAATTTATGTTCAGTACTTTTTGAGATATGTGCTAAAATGTAAAAGTGTATGTTGTAGCGCCACCTATTGGCTATTTGTCACAATGTTTTGTACCACCCTTCTTTGTGACATAGATGTATGTACTACATTTAATGTTGATTTGACGTTCACAGCGGAACTTGCATGCTTTTGAACTTCGATTAGCCGTTTATCGGCAATATTGGTGAACCAGCTAATTAGCACTGTAAGAAATATATGCAAATGGCCAAAGGTATAACTTAACAAAAAATTGTAGTTATATCTTTAAAGGTTCTTGAGATATTAACAAGTGGCAATTGTTGCGCCCCCTACGGGCGAAATGTTACGAAATTTGGGTATCGTTTAAAGATTTTCGAAGAAAATGTACGTGTAAAGCTTCGTTATGTTCGAACCATGGGATGAGAGGATATAGGTCAATGAGTAATTATGGGCAAATCTGTCAAAGTTTATTTAGTCATAACTACGGAACGAAGTGTTAAATCAAAATTCTGTGACTAGCTTTTTGTTACCATGGTCTCTAGATGATGTCTACCAAATTTTGTGAGATTTGGATGAGCGGTCTCAGACTAGTTCATTTTGAATTAGCATTCAGTTTTTTGGGAATAGTGTTGAAAGGAGACATTTTTACAGCAGAGGACCAGTGAAAATATTCAGAAGACTTGAGAGAATGAGAAGAAGACATTTTGAAAATGGGCCTAGCTGTTTTGGAGATATGTGTCAAAAAGCAAAAGTGATTGCTATAGCGCCACCTATAGCGCAGTACCTTTGATTAGAGGCTTTGAGTAGTGGGGGCAATTTGTGGTCATGTGGTGAAGTTTGGTGTTTCTGGGCCTTACAGTTTTGGCTGGCCAAACACTTTTAGCGGAGAATAATAATTAAAAAAAGGCTCCTGCACCTCCTGCACCTCACAAAAAACTGTTCTGAAACCGAGACCGAAACCACGATACCAACATCCACGGTTTCGTGTCACAGTTCTGGAAGACAGTACCACATACAGGTCCAAACACACTCGGTCCCAAACTGCTGCAGGTGCAGCCTGTTGAGCTCTCGTATACGTTGATAATCCATGTATCACTCCATCTTCTCCCCTTATCCGGAGTTGAGTGACGGGGACACCAGCTCCAGCAAGGGACCCCAGACTTCCCTTTCCCAGGTCACATTAGCTAGCTCTGACTGGGGAATCCTGAGACGTTCCCAGGCCAGTGTGGAGATATAATCTCTCTACCTAGTCCTGGGTCTTCCCCGAGGCCTCCTCCCAGCCGGACGTGCCAATCTCCCACTCCAATGTCCCCTCACTCGCAAACAAGAAGCTGAAGCACTTCCTTCCAACTCCTTCACTTGGGGTAAGGACTAATTCCCTACCCGGAGTAGGCACTCCATCGGTTTCCTGCTGAGAAGGATGGCCTCAGATTTTGCGGTGCTAATCCTCATCCCAACCGCTTCACACTCTGCTGTGAACCGATCCAGTGAGTGCTGGAGGTTACAGACCGATGATGCCATCAGCACCGCATCATCTGCAAAAGCAGCAATGAGATCCCCAGGCCACCGAACCGCAACCCCTCGCCACCATGACTACGCCTCGATATCCTGTCCATAAATATCTCAAACAGGATTGGTGATAAAGTGCAGCCCTGGCGGAGACCAAACCCCACCTGAAACAAGTCTGATTTACTGCCGTGAATCCATACACAACTCACACTTTGGTCATACAGGGATTGGATTGCCCTTAAAAGGGACCCCCTCACCCCATACTCCTGCAGCACCTCCCACAGTATCTCCCGG